>JASDQU011376028.1:0-15986 GCA_032191745.1 Picea mariana
AATTTGAATGAGAATGAAAGCAACTCCAAGTCCATGCAAAAGATTCCTCCACGTGAACCATCTCAAAGAAGATAAGTTTTCGTGGTCCAAAAAGTTTCACTTTCTCATCATAATGTGGTTTGCAGGTTTTAAAATGTCGTTTCCAAAGTTTTCACTTTATCGTAAGTGACGAGCACCCTCCGTTCCTCCTAGTTTGCCATAATTATAAGAATTTTTTACTATAAAAAAATATTAATATAGTAAAAATATTAATTATAAACATTTATTTCTAAAAACATTGAAGAGTTAATATTGTTATATAGGTTGAATGGGCTTAATGGTTAAGAACATGTATTTTCTCTTAAAAGATTACAAGTTCAAATCTAGAAGAGGGTAAGGTATAAGGTATGTATACCTCAAGTAGACTTTATCAATAAAATCACTTCAAACAATATATTTAATAATATTTTGTTTTTTATTCTTTTAAATAATAAATATTAATTTTTTCATAAGTTAAAAAAATTAATTCAAAAATTAAAAAACTAATTCAATTAATTTAAATTAATTTGTTTCATAATAAAAATTGTTAAAAGATCACGGTTTAAGTGTAGTAGATTCACTCTATAGATTAAAAACACATTATAATTCAACAATATTTATCAAAACCCTATTCATAAAATGCTAAGAAACACTTTAAAAATTCCCCTTTGATAAAAGATCAATTTAATTCAAACAAATTCCAAAGCATCCCTTATTGCATATGAGTCAAACACAAACACAAGTACATATTACATCTAATCAACTATGAATTTGTGAGGAGCTTCGTATAATATCGTGATTTTCTTAAGTAATATTCCGTTGGTCACAAAATTGAACTTGATAAAAGGCATAAGGTTTAAACCCATCGAAAATTTTGTGCACCAAATGATTTTGTATTGCCTTAAGAAATTTTTGAATTAAAATTTAGTTCTCACTAGGCCCTAGCTAAGTGTTGCAAAGGCATTCAACTTGAATTCGATGATCTACTCATAATTAACTATTCAATAGGGTTTGAGTTTTCCGAGTTAGAATTAGTGGTGCTTATGATTGATGGCTTTTAGCTTGATGTGGGGTATTTTCTCATAATTCATCATGATATGGTTTTATTGGTATATTGATGTGATTGCATTAAGGATGTATAATCTATCATGATATGATTTTATTGGTATATTGATGTGATTGCATTAAGGATGTTTGATGGATAATTAGTTTGGAAAATGTATATGGTTGATAACATACGATTTGATATCAATGATGCTTATGTTTATAATTGATTATGTCTTTTCATTATTACATTTGTGAATATTCAATAAAAATCATATAATTTACTATTAAAATTTGTAAATTTTGATGAATATTATCAATTTAATCATATTTTATTTTTAAAAAATAGTTGAATTTTTAAAGTGAAAATGATCTATTGGAGAAAATGACCAAAAAATAACCAATTTACGAAATTTCATCCTTAAAAATTATTCTTTCCACACAACACTTTGAGGATGTTGTGCATTGATATATTCATATTTAACATAAGGTGGAGCACTAACTATTTGGTTATTTGATTGGGCATATGTTGTTAATATATTTTTATCCTTTCCACACAACACTTCGAGGATGTTGTGCATTGATATGTTCATATTTAACATACGGTGGAGCACTAATTATTTGGTTATTTGGTTGGGCATATGTTGTTAATATGGATATGTTTGTATGGATCCCACTTAGTTTAAAGGCACTCAAGGTGCAATATCATGTGTTTTGTTAGTTCCAAGGTTCTGTTAGTGATTTTCCAAGTAGGATTAATGGTGATTTTCCTTGGGCTATTAAGAATGAATGATGGCTTTTGGCTTGATGTAGGATGTTTTCTCATAATTGATCATGATATGACTTGATATGACTTTATTGGCGCATCTATTTGGTTGCATTGATGATGTTTGATGGGAGATTAGTTTCATGGATCATGGGAAATGTAGTGACCTTACTTAATTAAATCCAAAATTTCGTATAATTAAACATATAATTCCTTTCTCATACATAAATTATTCATTCACCATCATATAAGCATAAATATTCTGCAGAAATTAAAATCTATCTACAGCATGAAAATAACTCAACAATTCATAATAAAATACCTGCTTCTGATGCTAATTCCCGTCGATATGGTTGTCCTTTCCCTGCTGCCTTGCCTAGCCTGATGCACTGACCAAACTCTACCCAAACCGACTAACCTCCCAACCAGCTAGGAGCAACCTGTCCAGCTCCCTAGCTCCAGGAAACCGAAATGAATCCTGGCCCCCATGCCCAAAACCCCCAGCAACCTGATGCCCCCTGCAATGATTCACCCAAAAACTGCAGAACCCAACAACAGAACCAAAAAATCCCAAACCAGAACTACAGTCTCTCCTCCCTCGTAATTCTTCCTTCCCCCTCTTCTCATCCCCCTTCCTGTAGGACTCTTCCCCCATCATATCTTCCCCTTCACCGACTCTCCTCCCGCTCATTAATTTCCTTATCCCCTCCTTTATTACCTTATCCCCTCCTTTATTATCTTATCCCCTTATTTATTATCTTATCCCCTCCATTTAATGTTTCTTTCCCCCCCTTCATACGCAAGTCTTTAATAAATTAAATTATTAACCCCTTTAATTCTTTACTCAAATAATTAATGAGTCAATTAATTAATTAATTAATCATTGACAGATATGAACAAGTAATTAATAAAGAAATAATTAGTTAATATTATTAAGAAATAATTATTGTTTAACTAACATATTAGGATAGTCAGATTATCAAATTAATTATAATTAATAATCCCTATGCATCTATTTAACCAAGGTTGTTACAGGAAATGTATATGTTTGATAGAAAACTTTTGGCATCAATGCCCATGCCTCTAGTTGATTTTATTGTTTCATTATCATGTTTGATTTACACAACACTTTTGAGGCACTTGACATTAATATGTGAATCTATTTTAACATAAGGCAGAGCACTAATTGTTTGGTTATTTGGTCGTGTATATGTTGTATCTTGTTGATATGTATACTTTTGTATGGATATCACTTTAATGGCACTAGTGCAATATCATATGTTGTGGTAGTTCCAAGCTTGTGCACATGATTTTCCAAGTAGGATTATTAGTGTTTTTCCTTGGGCAACAAAGAATGAATGATGATTTTTGGCTCTATGCAAGAGATTTTCTTATAAATGACTATGCTATGACTTTATTGGCACATTTCTCTAGTTGCATTGATGTTGCTTAAAGGGTGGTTGGTTTCATGGATCATGGGTAATGTATATGGTTGATAACATACATTTGGTAACAATGCCCAAGCCTGTAGTTGATTATGTGCTTTCATTATCATTTTTAATTTACACAACACTAATGAGGCACTTGTGCATTGATACATTTCTATTTAACATAAGGTGGAGCACTAATTGATTGGTTATTCGGTTGGGTATATGTTGTTGCTATGTTATTAATATTGCTCATTTTTTACGGATCTCACTTTGACGACATTAATGGAATATAATGTGTTGTGTTACTTCTAAGCTCATGTAAGAGATTTTAGAGGCTAAGAATGAATGATGGATTTTGGCTTGATGTAAGATATTTTCTCATAATTATTCATGACATTGCTTTGTTGATACATTACTTTAGTTTCATTGATGATGTTTGATGGGAAATTGATTTCATGAATCATGGGAAATGTATATGGTTGATAGCATACTTTTGGTGTTGGTGCCCATGCCTATAGTTGATTTTGTGCTTTCGTATAATGTTTGATATATAGAGCACTTTTAAGACACGTGTGCATTAAATTGTTTAATATTTTTAACATAATGTGGGGCACTAATTATTTGGCTATTTGGTTGGGCATATGTTATTGGTACTTTGATGGAAGTTGTGCAATATCATGTGTTGTGGTAGTTCCAAGATTGTGTTAGTGATTGACCCTACAAAGGAGAAGAATTCCAAGTTAATAATTCAAAACCAAGTCAAACACATCATGAGTTATGGTGAATGAAAAAGAGGTTTTGTTATGGTAATTTCACAATCCCAGTCTTCCTTTTTGGGCTGGTGAATGGTTTTCAAATCTATTTGACTTATAGGATTTTAACAAGGACAAATATAGTCCATGACAGGTGCCAGTGAGTTGTGAAAGTGAGGACCATGATGTCATGGAACTAGGATAGCATCCCTTGCTCCCATCTTCTAGCTACATCATTGGTGTTCCTTGCCAGAGTTCACTAACTCCCATTTATGCAACTTTTGGTGCCTCCCATATATTATCGTTGCTTATCATTGTCTCCACCATTAATACAACTTGGACTCTCACCATAAATTTATTTGCCATGCATTATCGTTCGATATGATTCCATCACATCTTCATGAGCTATCACATTTGAGAATAATGTAGTAGGTGATGGTGCCATGATGGGTCAGTTATCGCCCTATCATACTACCTTGAATCCTAAGTGAAGCTACATTCAATTTTTTGTGAGGTCCTTGCTCTACATCTTCCCTAATTTGTCGTGCTTTCTTGGCATTTCCTTCAACCCCTTGCAATGAGTAATTATTGGAACCCATCATGGAATATATTTATCCTCATTTCTTTCCTTGCATCTTCCCTTGTCTATGCTCCCTACTCGACATTTCATTCAACCTCTTTCCATAAGTGTTCCTCCATCATGCAACCATGAACCATAAATGAAACCACCTTCAATTTTCTTAGAGGTCCTTGTTATGTTTTCTTTGTTGCAAATTTGGTCCTTGCTCTACATGTCCTTCAGCCTCCTACCCCGAGCATTCCTCCATCCTGCACAATTACTTGGTCTTACATAATTGTACAAGTAATTACGTTGCATGAAGTGTTAATAAGTGCCAACTTATTTACTAGTTCATTGCGTCTTTGAACCTACATTTTGTCCCTTGACCTTGCATCAATCTCCTGCACCTACTCATAATTCAATACTCAGTGAGTAGAAACTAGGTAAGACATTCAACATATGGCATTGGATGAGTATTAATGTTTTTTTAAGTTAAATTCCTCAAAGGGTGGTTATTATTTCCTAAATATTGTAGTAAGATGGATGTGTTGAGAATGGCCTCTACAAGGGTCTCATATATAGAAATTTAAAGGAATATTTGTCCATTGTTATCTTTATGCGCCCCCAAGAGTGGTGGTAAATTGTGAAAACTGTACCCACAAAACCATGCCCGGTCTTCTTCAGTTCCACCCAAGTTTAGTTTTGTGTGAATAGTTTTTGAGATACGAACAATATGTTCTTTTAACTCAAAACCCATAATCCTATGAAATGGTGTTTGTTTTTTAAAGTGAAAACCTAATTTTTTAAACCTATTGCATGTATAGGTAGTCATGTTAACATTATAATGAAATATATCCCTATTAGATTTGTTTTTTAACTTAGAACATGCATTTTTTCCTTTGTATGTAATCATGTCATGACGGTCATGTTGTTGTTATGAAGAGATATATATGGATTAGGTTAATTTTTTTTAAAAAAACCCTAATATCTTTTAGGTATGGTTCAGTTCCACCCAAGTTCAATTTTGTTTGAATAGTTTTTGAGATACAACAATTTATTTTAATTCAAAACATATAATCCCGTGAAATTGATTAAGTGAAAAAAATATAGATGTTTTAAAAGTAACTCATGTCACCACTATCATGAAAACATTACAATAAGATATATGCTAGTGAGGTTTGTTTTTTAAATTTGCAAAGTGTTCCTTATTATGTAATCCATGCACGTCAAAGTGAGATATATGTCAAGTAGGTTTTGTTTTAAGAAAAACCGTGAAATCTTAAAATCTTGTTCAATTCCACTCAAGTTTGATTTTGTTTGAATAGTTTTTTTTAGATACAAAGATTATTTTATTTTAACTAAAAACTTAGAATTCTATGCCAAGGTGTTTATCTTTTAAATGAAAATTCTCCAAATATTTTTTTTAATTAACTCATATCACAACGGTCATACAAGTGTTATATCAAGATATATGCTAACTAAATTTGTTTTTAATTAAAAACTTATAATTTTTTTTATATATATAATCATTGTAATATTGTTTTTTAAAAGAAATCGGTATTACATATTGTAAAGATTATAGCGATTGATAATTTGTTGACTTCATATTAATATGTTCTTTGACTGAAAATTTTCGCATCATCTCTATTGTTCGAACTAGAGAACTAAAAACATTATTTTTAATACAATAAAAAAAAAACTTATATGTCATCATTTGATTGGAGAATAGATTTGAATTCTTATTGCTAGCTTTGCTATTCCCAATGTTTTAAATGTTCAGATATCCAAAGTTTTGAGCATCGACGCTCTTTTTTAAATTATTTATTTTAATTGAATTGTTTACATACCGAAAGTTTTGAGTATCGACGCTCTTTTTTATTATTATTATTAATTTTTTTATTGTTTCTATTTTTATTGAAATGTTTACATAGCAAAAGTTTTGAGCATTGACAATCTTTTTGAGGTACTTGAATAGGCCTGACAGCTTAAATGTTTACATAGCGCGAGGCCCTTGAACATGCCTGACAACCTTAAATGTTTACTTAAATAGGCCTGTCAGAGTACATTTTCCCTCGATTTTTTCCATACAATGTTGCAGTGAATTTGGACTAAATTGTTGTCCATTGTCACTCGCATAGCCATCATATGTTTCATACTTATTCTATGCTTGGAATGCAATTTAGGCATCATTGAAGATACATATATTGTTTACTGGTTCACTGGTTGTTGTTTGTTCGCTGGTTCGTTGGCTCGTCGATTGTTGTTTGTTGTTGTTTGGTTCAAATTTGCAAGGTTGAGGTCCTGCATCTGCAGTTGGACCTATTGGTGCTTGTTGCTTGTTTTTGTTTGCTTCAACTTTGCAAGGTTGGGGTCCTGCACCCGCAGTTGGAGCTACTTTCTCACTTTGCAGGGTTCAGGTCCTACACCCGCAATTAGACCTGTGATTCTATCATTCAGCATTGACGAGTAAGTTTTAATACCATAGTTTCATTCATATTCGTTGTTTGTTGTTTACAGTTTGCAAGTAAGAATGTTTAAGTATTTCCACTGGCATGGTCATCATATGTTTCATATTTCTTCTTTGCTTAGAATGTAATTTAGTCATCATTGAAGATACATATATTCTTTACTGGTTCGTTGGTTGTTTCTTGTTCACCGGTTCGTTGGTTGTTTCTTCTTGTTGTTTGGTTCAATTTTTGTAGGGTTGGGGTCCCGCACCTGCGGTTGGACCTGTTCGTGCTTGCTCGTTGGTTTGTTGCTTGCTACTTGATTTTGTTTGCTTCAACTTTGCAAGGTTGGGGTCCTGCGCCGACAGTTGGAGCTGTTTTTTGTAGTTTCCAGGGTTTAGGTCCTGGACGAGGTAAGAATGTTTAACTATTTATTCATCATTCTTATCCTACATGCTTTCCTGCTCTTAAATTTTCATCTGATTTTTTCCCCAGGATCTGCACCATGTGCATGCCAATGTCGTCTACACAACTCTGACTGCACTTTATAGCATTACAAATCTCAATCCTTTGTTGTATGTGACAAAGTGGAAATCTAGCGCCTCAATTGAATAAGGAATTATTTAGCCTTCGCACCTTGCCCTCAATGATATTCCTAGCTTGCCCGGGAATGAGTACCTACCTATCCCATACAGGAATCGAACCCATGTCTTTCACATGAAAAAGACGATGTGAAGCTTGTTGCCTTTGCAAGATGTTTTTGTAGAATAAAACTACAGGTAGGTGTAGAAGGGCTAGGTATGGTGCAATAGTAGCTAAGCTACAACAAAAATGCACACCATTTCCAGGAATTATCCATCTTTGTCGGTGACATTTTTCAATAAGCTATAAAGAAAACAAGTTCGAGGACCTAGAATGCAAATCCTGGGTAGTTCTAGGACCTATTTTTTCACTTTGGAGGGTTGAGAGCTTGCACTCTCAATTGGACCTGCGATTCTATCATTCATCATTTAAAAGTAAGTTTCAATACCATAGTCTCATTCGTATTCATTTAGACTTTGCAAGGTTGGGGTCCTGCGCCAACAGTTGGAGCTATTTTTTTCACTTTCCTGGGTTTAGGTCTTGCACCAGGTAAGAATTTTTAAGTATTTATTCATCGTTCTTATTCTGCAGACTTTCCTGCTCTTAAATTTTTCTCCAATTTTTCCCCAAGCTCTGCACCATGTGCATGCCAATGTTGTGTGCACAACTCTAGCTGTCATTTTTTCTAGCATTACAAATCCTGGTTCTTTGTCGTATATGACGAAGTGGAAATCTAATGCCTCAATTGAATAAGGAATTCTTTAGCCTTCGCACCTTGCCCTCAATAATATTCCCTACTTGCCCGGGAATGAGTACCTACCTATCCCATACGGGAATCAAACCCATGTCTTTCACATGAAAAAAATGATGTCAAGCTTGTTTCCTTTGCAATATGTTCTTGTAGAAGAAAACTGCAGGTAGATATAGAAGGGCTAGGTATGGTACAAAAGTAGCTAAGTTGCAACAAAATTTCACACCATTTCCAGGCATTATCCATCTTTGTCGGTGACATTTTTCAGTAAGCTATAAAGAAAACAAGTTCTAGGACTTGGAATGCAAATCTTGGGTAGTTCTAGGACTTGTTATTACACTTTGTAGGGTTGAGATCTTGCACTCTCAATTGGACCTGTGATTATGTCGTTCATCATTTACAAGTAAGTTTCGGTACCATAGTTTCATTCATATTCGTTCTTTACTATTTGTTATTTGCAGTTTGCAAATAAGAATGTTTAGGTATTTATTCATTACTCCTATGCTGCAGAATATCCATAGAGGTTGGCATATCTTTCCCTCATGTTCTTCAATTTTTCTCTAGTTTTTTCTCCAAACTCTGAACCATACCTACATGCCTTTGCAAGATGTTCTTGTAGAAGAAAAAGATGTTGAGATAGTGCTGGCAAGAGTAGTTTTATGTGGATTGCAAATTGAAATATTCAATCTATATGTCGTTCCGCATGAAACATTTCTAACATAATGAAATATTTTTTCCAATGCATTGCACCATTTACATCTGAACGAAACCATTATCACTCTAGGAGACTTTAGTGTTGACATGCTACAAAATATTGCCATAACAAAAGAATTGGAAAACTACATGTAAGATAAAACATGTACAAAACRCACTTATTGACCATRTATGGWCARATGTGCCCATATGACAAGACACCCTCTTTATCTTATACACAAACTGGTCTGACCATGATACACTTTCTCTTGTACTTGAATTATGAAATATACATCAAACGTATTATAAAATTATATTTCCATGTCTCAAAGCATATTTGGATACTTTGTTGCACAAAACCAAATCATTTAGCTAGGATCATCCAACTTCTTAATATTTTTTGGCTTGTAATATCTTTTGGCCAGGAAAAATTCTATATAACCACAACCATGGATCAAGAAAAAGAAAGGTTCATCCTTCTAACTCTATCTTTTATTCTATTCCTTTGATTCTCAGTTACTGTATGTATATATTACTTGTTTTCCCTTACATACCAACTTACATTCCTGTTCATTGTGTTTTGTTCGTTTTCACATTGAAACAAATAGAATAATTGGAGAAGACAGAGGACTCTTAACCAAAAATGTGGAAGAGAAGATACAGAGGTGCATGCTTCTACTCTTATTTCATATTCCATTGTTTTGTATTTCATTTATTGTCTGTATATTTATTCTACTGCTTTGCACCTAATTTATTGTATGTGGATACTCCATGTCTTCCTACATAATAACTTATCATCATGTCAACTATGTTTTATGTGCTGCTACATTGAAATAAATAGAACTGTATTTATTTTTTTACATGTCTTTCTATATATCAACTTACCTTCACGTCCATTGCATTTTCTGCATTGCTACATTTAAAGAAACAGATTAGTTGGACAAGAGGATGAAATCGTATATGCCACAGAAGACAAAGCTGAAGTACAATCTTTGAAAAGGTATGCCAATTGTGATAGTAAATCAAACACAAAAAACGAGTAGGTGGATATAATATTGGACTAGAAAACGATAATTTGGAAACAATGGGCCTTTGTTGAGACTTTCCACTTCTGAAAATTGCCTTCCCCTTTTCTATTTTCCCATTCTCTATTATCCCTTTTTTTTCGTCTTCTATACTTAACCAAATTCCCCTTTGTTTTTCCCCTCTACTTTCCCTTTCTGGTTACTTTACTTAGTCATTTTTTCCAAAAATGTCTAGGTGCGGGGGTTGGCGGACTCATGAGTTCACATTTATACTCATGCTTCTATACCACGAGTTCGACCGACCTCTTCGTCATTCCATACTTAGCAAATTTTTCGATCGCGGGTTCCCGCCTGGCGGGCTCAAAATTGTGCTTCTATTGTTTTGTGTCTTGCAAACAACACCCAGAGTTCCGCGATATACAAATTGACAGCCAGCCTCCCGGACTGGCAGGCTTAAGATTGCGCTTTTATTGTTCTGTGACCTGCAAACAACTTCCGGAGTTCTGCGATATACATATTGGCTGCTGGACTCTCCCATCATGCCCTGTTCCGTGTTACACATTTTTCCACTCAAAATTTTCGAGACATACAATTTGACACCCTATTTCATACTCCATCCCCTTCGAGCATGTATGTGACACGTGTTCAGATTTCCACTGATGCTTTTATATCACGAGTCTGATCAGTCGCTTCCCTGTTCCATACTCAACTAGTTTTTCGATCGCGGGTTCTCGGCCAGGCAGGCTCAACATTGCGCTTCCATTGTTACGCCCCCTGCAAGAAGCACCTGGACTTCCCCGATATACAAATCGACAACCAAATTCCCCTTTCTGGTTACTTAGTCATTTTACTGAATATGTCTCATGCTTTTATATCACGAGTCCGGACGACTGCTTTCCCATTCCATACTCGGTCACTTTTTCCATCACTGGTTCCCGGGCATCCCTGCTCAACATTGCGCTTTCATTGTTCTGCGACCTACAAACAACACCCGAAGTTTCACGATATACAAATTAACCGCCAAAGTCTGTCATCATGCCCTATTTCGTGTTACACATGTTGTAGTCAAAAGTTCGGAGACATACAATTTTCCATTGAGCCCTCACGTCTCCTGAGTATAACTTGTGACCTTGTTTTGAAGCCTGACCGATCGCTTACCATACTTGGCCATTTCTTGGAATCTCTTTCACGGGTGGTCGGGAACTGGCGGGTTCACGAAATGTCCAATGCTTAATCGCTCTTCACCATCCCTGCCACCTTGGCACTTCTTTCTAGATATGAAATTATTAAGCTTTAATGCTAATATCTCATCATGCACAAACCATTAAGATTGTTATTAATGTCTGAAAGGATGGAGGAGATCTTCCATTAATATGAATTAAACCAAGATTTGCAGAGGGCTATATTATCTCTTCCAAGTGTTCATTTCAAGCATCATGGAATCTCTTTCGTGCGTTGTCCGGTTGGCGGCTTCATGAAATCTCCAATAATAGCTCATCATGCAGGAACCGTTAAGATTGTCATTAATGCCCGAAAGGCCGGAGGAGATCTGCCATTAATACGAATTAAATCAAGATTTGTGGAGGGCTATATTATCCCTTCCGAGTGTTCATTTCAAGCATCATGGAATCTCTTTCATGCGTTGTCCAGTTGGTGGCTTTACAAAATCTCCAATCCTTAATCACTCTTCGTTGTCCCCACCACCTTCACACTTTTTTCTAAGTATGCAATTAGTAAGCTTTAATGGTAACAACTCATTATGTAGGAACCGTAGAAATTTGTCATTAATCAACGAAAGGTTCGAGGAGATCTCCCATTGATACACATTAAAACAAAATTTTCGGAGGGTTATATTATCCTTTCCGAGTGTTGATTTTAAACATCATCTGGAGCAAACAAATGTTCTCATCAACTTATGGCAGCAGCTCGACAACAATTCTGTCGAAATACAGTAAACACCTTTGGGCATGATGACCAAAACTTCCAGTGGTCCAGGGCATATTCTTAATACTCATCTCCTTCCTCCCCGAAGCAAGTAAGGGAATGGTCCCTTGCTACGTCGAGATACATATTTCAATCCAAAGAATTCCAAGGCAACCCCCCATGCTCAGACAACCCCCCCCCCGGTGTTGATGGCAGACGCAAAGGTTGATGCGGTCGATTTCGAGCCAGAATAAGATGATCTGATGGATGATGATACGACGATGGATGATGTCAATACAAATGTTGTTCCCAGTCCTGCACCCAAATTGAAATCCACCATAACAGGGGGCACTTCCCAGCTCCGCGATGGTGGCCCTAACAAGAACAAAGGAAACGATTTCAATAAAGAAACTAACGCTGAACGCAATAGATGCTTTGAAACTCAAGAGTTTGAGTCTCTCGACTCAGATAGCAGTCCTCGCCCTCATATATGTATCCTTTCCTTCCATTTTTAGGGTTTTGGATTGGGTTTGGATTTGTCCCTATTGCAGGATGTGTCCCTGAAGTCTTTGACTGTAAGAAGATGGTCTCTTGGTGCACCGAGAGATATATTTCAGGCCAAAGAATTATTCAATTGGGGGACCACTCTCTTGTTCTCCAGAGATACAACTAACATCTTAGGGGTTGAGGACTAGAACTCCTAGTGGAGCAAGGAATATTTCTTCTACTCATCCCCTTCCGCCCAGAACTAAGTAATTTGGACCTATGGAATTTCTCATGTAGCCTGTGTCCCTGAAGTCTTTGACTGTAAGGATGTGGTCTCTTGGTCCCCTTCCACCCAGAACGAAGTAATTTGGACCTCTGGAATTGATCGTGCAGGCTGTGTCCCTGGAGTCTTTGACTGTAAGGAGGTGGTCTCTTGGTGCACGGAGAGACCTGTTTCAAGCCAAAGAATTATTCCACTGTTGAACCACTCATGTTTCTTTTTCACCTTAGGTTTTCCACAAGATGTTGAGATTTCCGCAGCCAACATTGACCTTCGGAGGAGAAGACTACAAGGAGTTCCTAAAAAAGCATGGTAATCAGTTTTGTATGCATGTTCAAGAGCTTGTCGATGTCTCCTGTGTGTTGTCGTAGTAGATGAACAACACAAAATTGTATACATGTTTTTTTTTCCTATAAATCCTCTACCTGTATTTATGGAAAATATGTTCAATGCTTCAATGCAAAGAACTCAGTCCAGTGTCTATGGATAAATTTATAGTACCCACTATTTTTTTTATAGATTTACTATTAAAAAATTTCCTTGGAATCTTGGTTGTTGCTTCTTTGTTGGATTTAACACCTCTTCTCGTTTGCATGGTCTGATATTCTCGTAATTCTTAAATATTGTATTGGCTCAGGTAATTTGATCAAATATGGGCCATTGAACAATTATATGACAATGCATTATGTCGATCACATGAGGCTTCTATTGAAACATAAATGAATTTCACACAGTTTAAAATCAACACTCAATTCCATTCGTAATGTATATAGAACATAGCAACACTAGTTCACGACGTCGGAGTTGGGGCCCCGCCCAAGAAGTTTCGTTTTATTGGTTGTCCTTACTCTGGCCTCTGTTTTAGCACTTTTACTTTATTAATGAAATTACCAAATTTCTTCTTCGCAAATATTTTGAGAAAAAAAAGTCATATGTGCTAGATGAAGTCAAATGGGGCTATGAAACCAACCACAATATTACATATTATATAGGCTCAGATAATTTGATCAAATATGGACCAGTGAACAGTTATATGACAATGCATTTTGTCGATCACATGAGACTTCTATTGAAACATAAATGAATTTCACACGGTTTAAAATCAACATTCAATTCCATTCATAATGTAGATAGAACATAACAACACTAATTCATGATGTCGGAGTTGGGGCCCCACCCAAGAAGTTTCATTTTATTGGTTGTCCTTACTCTTTCCTCTATTTTAGCACTTTTACTTTATGAATGAAATTACCAAATTTCTTCTTTGCAAATATTTTGAAAAAAAAAAAAAGTAATAAGTGCTAGCTAAAGTCAAATGGGGCTATGAAATCAACGACAATATTAAAATTCAAGTTCGTCGTTGTTATATTTACGGTCAAGTTGACAGTACAATAAGTTTATTTTTAGATATGCAATTATTAAGCTTTAATGCTAAAAACTCATCATGCAAGAAGTTTAATACTTAAAATAATATTCCAAGGCATTGAACAATGTATCAAAAAACACAATTACTCCCATAGGTTGCAATAAAAACAAATCTTCAACAAAGCATTGGCTGACACACACTAGTCGCCTGAAATGACCAATAACACAATATACGAAATCGACCTCCCTATTATCGAATCAACAAAGATGAATATTATGGGATCGGATAAAAAAATAATTGTGTGGGAATTGATTTGGAAAAACTTGTTACTTATTCTACTTTTTTAAGGCCTTATCATAGCAAGAATGTAAACTTATCCTAACCCATGGTTATCTACAAAAGACAAACATCAATAGCGCCTATAAATCAACTATACATAGTTATAGCCAAAAATCAAGTTATAGTTTATATTTGCATTTGCTCACACCCGTTTTAATGATACAAGCACAATATAAAACGAGTATGTGGATAAAATATTGGACTAGAAAATGATGATTTTGCAACAATGGGGCTTGTTTGAGACCAATTCCTTCCTATGAAAATTTCCCTCCTCTTTTATATTTTCCCACTCTCTTTTATCCCCTTCTTTTCCCTCTTCTATACTTAACCAAATTCCCCTTTCTTTTTCCCCTCTACTTTCTTTGTAATATACCAGATATAAAATGTATGCAGAACATAAATAAAATGCTAGAAATGGCAGAATAACAACAATATAACCAGAACATTCACCACAATAGCACTGAAATGATAAGAGAATAATAACATAAATAGCACTTTCAATCTGAAAGCAATGTTCACGGGCCTCTTCGAGGGGGCAACCTCCAGTTGAGCAGAGCTCTATTACAATAATATCCAAGCTAGGGTTCTCATACCCTCGACTCGTATTTATACTAAAAAGAAGCATCTAGAGGAAGATCCTTCTAGAAGCGAAAGCTTCTATTAGGTCTTCTTACATCTGCCTTATTCTATTTTATTGAAAGGCCTTATTAATATTGACCTTTATTACATACGAATATATTGTTCTACCTATGTGCAGGTTAGGACCCTAACATGTATGCCCCCTTAAAAACAGCCTTGTCCTCAAGGCTTGAGATGAGGAAATTGTTGTAGAATGGTAGATGGTTCCCAAGTGGCATTTGCTAGAGTTGTATCTTTCCACTAGACTAGCACTTCCTTGATGGTTCTCTGACGTAGGCGACACTCACACTGGTCTAAAACTGCTTCTGGCTGTAGCCAAATGGATCCTTCTTCAGTTAACTCTAGAAGGTTGGTTTGAATTTGGCACTTAGCTCCAATCACCTTCTTTAAGTATGAAACATGAAAAACAGGGTGTAGCTTCGAATGGTTGGGCAAAGTTAACTGATAGGCGACTTGTCCCACATGCTTGAGAATGGTATAAGCACCATAAAATTCGGGTGCTAGATTCTGACAATGCTCGACCTTGAGGGAAGTTTACTTGTAAGGTTGCAGTCGAAGAAACACCTGATCCCGTTCTACAAATTGATGTTCAAAGCAACCTTGATATGCTTGTTGCTTCATGAAATTATGTGCCATGACCAAATTCTCTTTGAGGGTACAAAGAATAGCCTCTCGAGCTGTAAGTGTTAGGTCAACCGCCAGGACCTTCGAGGCACCCTGTAAGTATGAGAGAACTGAAGGTGGCTTATGTTCATATACCGCTTCAAAAGGAGTAATGCATGTAGCCGTATAGTATGAAGTGTTGTACCACCATTTAGCTAGGGGTAACCATTGAGCCCACTAATTTTTCTTTTCCGAGGCAAAACACCTCAAATATGTTTCCAAA
>JASDQU011376030.1:19257-38589 GCA_032191745.1 Picea mariana
TAGGATTTTTGGCATTATTGCTTATTGTAAAAACTCCTTCAGAGCCTCATTGTAACCTTCTTGTGAATGCGCGTTTCCGTCACATCTCTTCTCAGAGATAAGTGGCCACCATTCCAACAAGCTTGTTTCTGCTACATTTTACAGTTTCAGCTTATTTCATTATTGAATAGAAAACCAGTTTTACTATATCTCTATTATTTTGTGTTAAGAACCTGTTAATAATCTGTATTCATTTTGTTCTGCTCATAAAATCCGTATCGCCATTGCACCTTTACCTGAGCGACGACTCTGTTCTGAAGTGCTTTTTCTCTCCGGTCCAGAATGCGCAAGGGTTCCACTTGGAACTCGCCTTTACGTTCCACCTGCACCAAGTTCCAATCAAGCATATGAGTAGGGTCATGAATATACCTTTTCAGCAAGGAAACATGAAATACATTATGAATTCTTAAATTAGCTGGAAGTGCAAGTAGGTATGCTATGGGTCCAATTCGAGCTAGTATCTCGAAGGGCCCACAAAACCTAGGTGCAAGCTTGGCACAGTTCCCTAACTTCAACGAGCTTATTTGGGCTTTGACTTTCAAATAAACACGGTCTCCTACTTGAAATTCCAAGTGCCTTCTTTTCTGATTTGCATAACTCTTATGTCTGTCTTGTGCTTCTTTCAAGTTCTGTCATACCTTTCTTACCATGTTCTCCATTTCTTGGAGCATTTCTGGTCTGACCATGAGTCTGTCAGTTGGGTTATCCCAGCTAATTGGAGTTGTACACTTTCTGTCATACAGTATTTCGAAAGGGCTCAACTTAGCCGAAGTTTGGTACCCATTGTTATATGCAAATTCTACCAAGTGCAGATAGTCTTCCCACTTGTTCATTTTTGTTCTTACGTACATGCAGAGCATATCCTCTACAATCTAGTTTGTCCTTTCGGTATGTCCATCTGTTTGTGGATGATAACTTGTACTGAAATTCAAGTTAGTATTTATCCCTGCAAACAATTCCTTCCAAAAAGCGGATGTGAATTTTACATCTCTATCTGAAATCACCATTTTAGGAATACCATGCAGTCTAAAAATTTCTTTCATGAATATTTCAGCAATGTTTATAGCTTTAAAAGTAGACTTTACAGGAATAAAGTGTGCATAATTATTGAGTTTATCGATTACAACCATGATATAATCATTCTGTCTCTGAGTTTTAGGCAAACCTGTTATAAAGTCCAGCTATATGGTCTCCCATTTCCATTATGGTTCTAGTAATGGTTTTAATAGGCAGTTGGATGTTGATGCTTAGCCTTAACCTGTTGACAATCTTGGCACCTAGCCAAGTACTCTATTATTTCCCCCTTCATATTAGGCCAGTAAAATAGTTTTCTAAGTGTTTTTATTGTTTTCTGGTAACCTGGATGGCCAGAATATGGTTTCTTATGCACTTTGTCCATAACTGTTAATTTTAACTCTGTTGAATCTGGTATGTAAAGTCTGTTTTTAAATTGTAATAGTCCTTTCTTGTCGATACTTAGATTTTTTTATCTAAATTTGTGGTACTGTCCTGTAACTCTGCCATCATTTTAGTGTAATTTCCGTCGTTAATACCTATCCTCCTTATCCTTTGTTCTAGGTCACTGTCTGCCCTACTGATATTTATTTCAAATAACACATGGACTCTTCTGCTTAACGCGTCTGCTACTTTATTTTCCTTACCATTGATGTGTCTGACCTCGAAGTCAAATTCACTCAAGAAGGATATCCACCTTGCTTGTCTTGCGTTAAGATCCGGTTGGTTAAACAAATATTTCACCCCTCTATTATCCGTTAATAATAGGAATTTTCCGCCCATTATGTAGTGTCGCCACATTTTTAAGGCGTGTATTACTGCTGCCAATTCTAAGTCATGAGTGACATAATTTCCCTCGTGTTCTTTTAATTTCCGCGGCTCATAACAAATAATGTGTCCTTCCTGAGTTAGGACACCACCTAGTCCCTCTTTACTTGCATCAACACATACGGTGCAATCTTTATCTGGGTCTGCTACTTTTAATATCGGTGCAGTTGTCAATAATTCCTTCAGTTTGTTAAAACTGTCTTGACACTTCTCTGACCAGTTGAACTTGGTCCCTTTATTTTGTAATGACATGATAGGGTAGGCTATATTGGAAAAACCTTATATGAATCTGTGGTAATATCCGGTGATTCCCATGAATGACCAGATATCCACTACATCCTTAGGTACTGGTCATTCCATAATGGCCTTTATCTTCTCCGGGTCTATGGCAATGCCTTCTGCTAAAATTACATGTCCTAGATATTGTATTTCCTTTTGATAAAATTCACACTTGTCAAATTTGGCATACAACTTGTGTTTCCTCAACATTTGCAGAACTGTTCTTAAGTGTTCCTCAAGTTCTTCCTCTGTTTTAGAATAGAGCAGAATATCGTCGATAAATACTACCAAGAACTTGTCCAAGTACTGACTGAAAATACTGTTCATCAGGCACATAAACGTGGCTGGTGCATTAGTGAGTCCGAAAGGTATGCCTGCAAACTCGTAGTGTCCATATCTTGTCCGAAAAGTTGTTTTGTTTATGTCCTCATCTTTTATCCGAACTTGATGATAACCGGATTGTAAATCCAACTTTGAAAAGATCTTGGCCCCACCTATTTGATCGAACATATCATTTATCCTTGGTAGGGGGCATTTATTCTTAATAGTCATTTTTTTCAGTTGTCTATAATCGATACATAGTCTTAGAGTACCATCTTTCTTTTTCACAAAGAGGACTGGTGCCCAGCAAGGTGAGACACTCGGTCTGATATAATCTTTGTCCAACAATTCCTGTAATTGTATTTTTAATTCTGTCAGTTCTGGTAGACTCATTTGGTAAGGCGCTTTTGAGATAGGGGCTGAACCGGGTAGTAGGTCTATGGAGAAGTCTATTTCCCTTCTAAGAGGTAATTCTGGTATTTCATCCACAAACATGTCCCTGAATTCACGTAGGATAGCAAAGTCTTCTATTTTTGGCTTATCTTATTTTTCTAATAGATTCGTCACTTGGATGGCATAAACTTAACATCCTTTCCTCATACATTTCTTTAGTTGCATCGTTAAAACTTGTTTGACTGATACCAATTTTGGTACACCTTGGGCAGTTCTGGTAGTGCCTGAATCATCTTTATAGCTAAGTATCTTTGTATAACAATCTAATATTTCTTTGTGTTGTTCCAACCAATCCATCCCAATAACAATATCGTAAGATCCTAGTGGTAGGATGTTCAGATTGGTCCTTATATTTTGACCATCTAAGATGAACTCAAAATCAGAAATAAAGTCAACTACTTTCCTTTTAGTACCTATCACTAGTTGCACAAGCCATGATTTTGCATGCTTCAGTCTCTTAAGTTTATTTGACTCTACTACATTCAGAGTAATATAACTTAATGTTGCTCCAGGGTCAATTAAAACAAAAATTCGAGTATCATGGATTTTACCTTCGATTTCTACCACCAAGCACTAATGGTCAACTTGTCGACCATCAATGGATGCATTTATCTGATGTAGGCTCCTTCCCACATCTCCCACTGTCGAGGCTTCTTGCAGATTATGAACATTAGTTCTGTTTGCTGAAATCAAACGTGGACAGTTCCTCCTTAGATGAGGTTCTCCACATTCCCAACACTTTAGTGGCTCGCGAGAGTTGTCCCCAAACTTCTTCATTCCCAGGTTTACCGGTTTACCGCCACTCTACATATTCGGATGACTGAAGTGAGAATCGTTTCTCGATTTTTTTTAATTGCATTCCGATAAAGAGCTTGATGGTATCCCTTCTTCCACTGGTTCATTTGATCTTACTTCTTATCCTTCCAGGCTTTGGGAAACTCTACCCACTGTTTATACTGATCATAGCATATTTGTGCTTTCCTGAATACCTCACTCAAGGATTTGGGGTTGTCAAACTCAATCCTGTCCCTTAGGACTGTGGTAAGCAGCTTAAGAATCGCTGGATTTTTACCTTATCCTCTTGGATGTATGGTACGAACCTTAATAGTTCTAGAAATTTATTTATAAGGTCCTCCATTGTCATCTGCCTGAGTCGTAACTCGTAAAATTCTTTCGTCTTCCTTTCATAATAATTTTCAGAAAGGTATTGTTTCTTGAAATACTTCTTAAAGGCAGACCATTCCAACTGTTTCTCCTTTAGGCCCTTGTCCAGTTTCAGGGCTTGCCACCAAATACTGGACTTGCCTTTCAGATTGTAGATGGCCATCCTGACTTTCATGTTGCTGGAATAGTTGTAGATCTGAAAGTATTTTTTGATGTCCAACAACCAAGCCTCTACATCTTATCCTGTCCTGGATTCTCCATCAAAGGTGGTTGGTTTAATCTTTTTAAATTTTCCTTCAAGGTGGTCTACTTGTTTTCTTTTTCTGTCCGTTTTAGTTCTATCTTTAGTTGGAGGTGTTCCTTCAGACGAATTGTCTCCTTTTTCTGTTTCTGTCCTGAGTTTTGGGAGGCTCTCTTGTTGACTTCTTCATCGTTATTATTGTCCTTTGGGATTTTCTTGGTCACTATATTGCACAACAGGACTTCGTTTATCATTGTCGGCTTTAAAAATCTATAGTTCAACAATAAGATTCCTCATTGTTTCCAACACTTTTGTGGGTGAGCTTCCATCACTGTTTTGCCTTGTATCTCCAGGAGTTCTTTGCTATGGATTTTCTCCCATCCTGTTTTCTGCATCATCTTGAGCTGCCATAATTAACTCAAAATAGAAAGAGTTTTCTGTTTGTAACCAAAAGATTTATTAGTTTTATATAAAACATAATATATACTAAGCAACTAAAGTGGCCCTGTTCAGGCCCAGTGTTGTAACTTTTTCTCTGATACCATATGTAATGTTTCCCATAAATCTCAATTTTTTTTTTAAAGTGTTATTATTTACCATTGTGTAATGCTTTTATAAAGGTCTAGTTGTTTATTATCTCACCCTTATTTTCGGAAGGGGCTTGGACTTGATGTTGTCGGAAAATAGTTCACATACCCACATAAAATAATATTATGGTTGCGTACCATAATCACATTCCGAAGAGTATCACTACACCTTTGTTTAGCATGATTATGGGATATATACAAGTCCATTTACTTACACAAAACTTTAGTGGCTACCTCATGATCTCTTCAGGTCCGATTCTTATTACGAGTGGTTAATAACTATCTCTTTTCTTCTTGTGGTGTAAAGTCCAGTGATTTGGTGTTAGTTCGGGGTATCTTTACACATACGTAATTGTGGTGATATACACATAGAACTGGCATTAGGTAGTTAGGGTTTTTGTTAAGTGAAGCATTGTTCTTCTCAAACTGGGGTGAAGTTGAAGTGACTAGTTTTTGGATGTAACTTTCTAGTCTATCCCATAACGTCTCAACCGAATCTCGTCCTCATTCATTAATTTGTGATGGGAAATTACAGGGGCAGAGTTGTGTATTAAATGGAGTTCTGAATGTTGCATTAAAATCTCTTTGCAGCGCCTTCCATCGACCTCCTGTTCGACTTGCATGCCCATCCATTCCTTGCCACCTTGCCCTAAACACATGGTTTAAGTACTCTTCCCTGTTCCTCTCATTTAACAGGGACAATTACTCGCATGCCTAGTCATTCAACGTGTCTTGGGTTATAAGAATGGTGGTAAACCCCTATTGCCAAGGTTTATTGTTGTTTTCTTCTGGTGTTAGACTTAGTCACCGATGGAAATACTTTCTCTTCGAGGGAGGGAGTCGACTATATGCCCCTCTCTTCACCTGGTAAGTTTTTCTTTGAATCTGGTTATTTGCTTATAAGGTATGAATGATTAAATACTACTGGTTAAAAGATTTAATGGAGTTTTTCCTTTGACTGTCTTTATTGTTTTGGAGATTCCCACCTAACATGTTTGAAGCTTGGTAAATTTTTACCTCTGTTACTCGTTTGGACTAGATTGGGTATGCTCCCCTGTGGAAATTTATGCTATTGTTCTCCAACTTCCACTAATTACTTGCTAGTCACCAGGTCTGTTTATTAGCTTGTAATAAGTTGGAGTTATTATAGACGATGAAGTCTCGGCCTGTTCTTCTTACATCCGTTAGTGGTAAAAGTTTCATTCGGGGTTTTTGTCATTTTCAAGGGTAAAAACTCTAGATGTATCCATCCCCATGCCTAGGTATTACTTAGGAAAGCCCATTTGTGGAACACAGTTTTTCCTTCGAAAACCCCTTCACTCTGTTACGAATTCTATGTCTGTTATTCCGCTTCTGGGCTCTGTTTGTGATGAAAATAAAATCTAAGCTTTAAAATTGACAATATACATTTTTCCTTCCAGTAATTTGATTATGTCTATGGACACAATTTTCTAGAAAAAAATAGTTCTGTTTTAGTGTTTTCTTTCAACAAAAGACCTTCGAACAATAATCTTTTATGTAATAATAAGATTTGCATATAGTTCCATACTTCTTTTTAAGACCTGGTTTTGTAAGTCTCTGAATTAATTTATGAATGGCGTTTCTTCGGGAGTACGATTTGTATTACTATCGAATGGTGGGGCCATGTTGTATGCAAGGGTACTCGTCAGGATTCTATCATTCCAACTTCCCCTTTCGAGCCACCAGGTAGAGCTTCAACTATGTCACAAAAGGAAAGGTGACTCCTTATTCTTTCATCTGTGGCAACTTTTATTTCTCTTTCCTCTGTTATGAAATCTGTTGTACATTTTCTGAAGGATCTTCTTGATTATAACTTTTATGTGGATATTAACTTTAATCCCTACGTTTTTCTTGCAGGGTCCCTTCCTCTCTGAGGTTTCTAGTTTTTCGAGACTTCGGATCCCATAAAAGGTATTTGGTTTCCAAGATAAGGCTTCATTGAGGTCAGGAAACAATAGAGTCTGCCTTAGGGTTTCATCTTTCGAATCTTTAAATTTAGGCGAAAGATTTAATCTTTGTAACTGGTTTGTTCGAAATAAAGGAAAAGAACTTCCATATATTTTGCCAACCCTGTTCCGGATGCTACCTATCGTGGCTGGGTATAGATTTTACTGTCATTTTGATTTTGGAACATTAGACAGATAAGCATATATGATTCCATGTGGATTTCTCTTACTTGTATAGTGCCAATATTAATATTACTTTGGTTTGGCGAAATGTTCAACCATATATAAAATTTCTTTGGTTATTATTAAAGTTCTAGTCCGATATTTACCATTCAGACTAAGTAAGAGTCACTTTGAATTTCCATGTGATCTCTATAAGAATGGCATGATAGTATGAATCATTATATCTTCTTAGAGTAGTAGATATGTTAGCTACAGTCGTTATTTATTAATCGGGTTCCATATTTACTAGGTTTCAAATTCGCCCAAACTGTACACATCTGATGTTTTCACTTGTATAATGATATTGGATACTACGAATTCTGAGCCAACCATCCTAATGAATTTCTGAATGAACAAATGCAATTATAAATTCATCACTGTCGTCAATCAAATGTTGATATTCCATAAGCTCTTTATTAGATTAGTTTTCCTTCTCGTGTTGGTTTCTTTTAAAACTGTACTTGGAAATTTCTCTTCAGCAATGTCCTTCAATTATGTAGATCCCTCTTGCCTCACACTCATTCAGTGTTCATAACAATAAGGAAAAAAAAAACAATAGTCTCTTTCCTATCATACTTGGCAGCGTCCTGCGTCCTCACATATGCTTATTTATCAATTTGCCTAGGTCTTTTTCCCTCCTTTGGGAATTCTCACAGCTTTCTAAATCCCTGATTTTCAGAGGCTGCCAATGGCCAAATCACTGATTTGCCACTTGTAAAAATCATCCTAGAGGTAGTTCCAACATGTTCCCCTCTCATGGAGTCATGGTCAACTAAATTTAACATGGTTTCCCCCTTTGTCCCCTACAATCAATATAAAATATTATGTTTTCATACAAGTGGCATAGTCAAATAGTTAGTTGGGACAAATTAGATCTCTGCCCAACAGTCATAATCATTTATTACAATTATGAAATTCGAATTTCCATAAATGGAAAAATTTTCCAATTTCGAATTTACTAAAAACGAAATAAATTTCCAGCAAATTTAAATTCTAAAAATATTTTTATTTTTGGGGATGTCACATTGTCCTTTTAAGTATGAACACATTGTTCAACCCCCAATCTCTTCCCTATTTGATGGAGAATCACATTGTCTCTCTTACATGAGCTTGCCTTTGGTGGAGGATTGAAGTGGTGGAGGCCCAACTGGAAGGGACTTAGTTTCTCAGTTCATAGATGTTCTGACATGAAAGTTTGTCATTCATATGCTTTTGTTGATCATATTTTAATAGAAATACTCATTTCTCCTTCAATTAATGTCTTGAAAATATTTGAATTGTTGTTCCATGGGCATATTTGTTATGAATATTGATGGATTATGCTATTATGTGTGCTTTATATATTATCACCATATGCTTGTGTATCCTGGTTGTCGAGGACAATTTGCAAGTATACAACTTTGAGTCAAGTTCTCAATGGTGGGATTCATCGAAATTATGGATGAGGTAGGATCTTTATCTTTTCTTTTTAGCATGTTTGTTTGTTTTTCATACTTAATATTAGAGTTGATTTCTCCAGTCATTTCCGTATGTTGTGCTTTACCCCTTGCCATAGAGTGTTTTTCCTCGTAACATCTATTAACCCATGAAAGTAGATTCAGTCGAAATACTGAATCTTTGGAGAATGCATTTAAATTTCAGGCATGTTGATGCAGGAGAATCTCTCAACCTCAGTAGCGCACCATCTATTTAGCACGTCCATGTGCATTCAAGGAGGGGAGAGGTTCAAGCCCTCTCATTTTTACCTCAATTTAAAATTTTAAATGTAATTAAAGTGATTAAATGTTGTAATGATGAAAGAGCCAAGTCGATGCCTTTGTACAGGCAGGAGTTAGAGTCGCCTTTAATGGTTGAGAGGCTGATGGGATCTAGATCTGATTCAGACTAGATGGAAATTGAATGTAATTCAATGTAATTTGCCTTAGTAGATAGGAATCTTAATTGTGATAGGATATCACTAGTATAGCTTGGAGGGAAAACTCGATGAACCCCTGATGTATAAATCTTTGTAAAATATGCCCAGTAGAGGCTCCAGAAAGTTGAGAGAAAAATAATCGTAATTCAAGGAGAGAAGAATCGAGACTCTATTACGGTCCGAGCTTGCACATATTGTAATCAAACATTCATATTAATACAAAGAGAGCAGTTTTTCCTGAATAAGATTATGTGTGTGCTTCATGTATGTTTTATGAATGTATGTTATATATGTATGTGATAGGTTTTAATCTGCAGGGATAGACAAAATTCTTTGTCTGTGAGTTTGATGGATTATTTATGGATTCTTTAGGATACATGAAAGGAGTACATGACAGAGTGTTGAGAAATCTGTGAGCCAACGCAAGGAGTGCACATATGAATTCTTCTTCAAGTTCAGAGGAGAATGTGCCAGGTGGGCACACTAGGATAATTTATAGACTTAGAGAGGAGCCTCAAGGTTGTTGAACACCTTAGACGAGAGTTGTGTATATAAGGCACAAAAGACAGAGTTGTTGAACACTCTGTAGAACTCTACCAAGAGGGAATTGAGCAAGTTCAAGTGTGCACAGGTGAACTCTGTTTCAAGTTCAGAGAATATAAGTGTCAGGGAGGACACCCCATAGTTACTAAACACTATGCAAGTCTATGGAAGAATAAAATACCTCAAATTTTCTGAACACTCTAAAGGAACGACTCAACAAGGAGTGCATAGGGCCAATACTTATTTGAAGTATTGGTGAAATTCTGGAGAACCAAGGTTGTTGAAAACTATGGGGGTGAATCTCTACAAGGAGTGCATTGAGCCAACGCAAGTGTGTGCAAGGAGACAGTCGACTCCTTAGAGTGTAGGGAGAATCTATGCAAGTGTGCATTGAGTGAACGTAAGGAGTTTTTTATTGAACCTGAAAGAGATCATGATTTTGGAGGAAGACCTGTGCAAGGAGTGCACCAGACCAACACTTAGACAAAGTGTTGAAAACATGAAGCCATCTGAAGGTTCATAAAAGTGCAAGGAGTGCATGTAGGAGTGTACTTTTTTCAAGTTTGAAATCTTAGGAGGAAGAGTGTTAAGTGTTAGGAGGGCGCAAGAATTCCTTTGGAGGAAGTAGAAGGGACGAGATCCCTTTGGAGTTCTAAGAAATTTCACAAGCTCATAAGTGAAATTTCAAGTTTGCATGCAGAGTTCAAGGGGGTGACAGAGCCAAGGTCAAATTATGTTGGTGAATCTCACGGAGGGATAGCGTTCCCAGAAGCATAAGATGCGACCCAAATATTCGAGTTCACAGGAGGATCAAAGGCCGCAGCCTTTGAATATTTTCCATTATTCCCAATCTAGGAGGAAATGGAAAATCCCAAGAGGAGGAGAAACAATAGTTGTCATATCTGTTGTCAGAGAAGATTTGGACTGTTGGATCGAAGTCCAGACCTAAGGAGGAGTGCACAAGAGAAATACATATCCTAATTGTCATATCTAAGCACGAAGGATCAACAATCACATGAGAGGGGATTTGTGAAGTCCTAAAGTCCCACAAAAGATAGGGACCATCCATCCTCCAGAGAGACAAGTGGCGTTATATCTGGAAGTTCGGACGAAAGTCACTCTGGGAGTTATCAGTTGAGGAGTGAGAAACAATATCGAAGCTTTGAAGAGCAGAGTAGATGACAACCATCCATTGTGAAGGAAACGTGGTGAGAGATGTGAAGGTCTGTAGGGTTAACACTACAGGATGAAATGGGTGAATGAGGTGGAATAAATCCCAAATTTGTAGGGAGCGGAGCATATGATCTAGGTTTTTGATCCTGTGGGGACATGTGTCACCAAGACTTGCAATCCAGAGCAGGAGCACTTTGGAAGAAAGTGATTTGATGAAGGTTGAGGACTCGCTAAGGTCCAGGGGTCAGAGTCATTCTTGGTCGTTAATCCATAATGGACATGTGGAGGGTGGATATTACCTCCGTTATTTCAGTGCTCCAAAAGTGTAAGGTGATTGGACTGGGAAGAATGGTCGAAGCCTGAAATCCCAGAGCCACTGTGAGTTGTTGATTGGAGTGGGGTTTATCAACCATCGATATCATTGTGGATTTGATGCTCTACTAGTTTAGAAATCTACATGTTTTGCGAAGAAGTGTTTCCATATTTTTCCAAAGATAAAGTCTGAAGCGCTTTAGGAGGTTCAGCCCCGGGTCACAGCGCAAGGTCGCATGAAGGAAAGGGCCTAGCCCAGAGAGCTAGCACCTATTAAAATTCAAACTTTTAAAAAGAGAGAAGGGGCTTAGAAGGATCCCACAAGTCTCATAGTACCTATGCCTAAGGAGAAAAGGGTTCTGTGTATAGTGGTTTGGGGTTCTAGCAGGGGCCCGAAGAGCCAATTTGACTCAGGTATTTGAAGATCCTTGATCAGGAGGTCAAAAAATCCCTAGGAGGGAAGGGGGCTACATCACCTCCATAATTAGAGGCAGACATCAAGGGAATATAATCATAGGCAGTCGAGGCAGAGTTATATCTCAAAGAGGAGAGAGGTGAACTTCAGAATGTTCAAAATAGAGTGAATATTCGAAACAACTACAAAGACACTCTCGGAACCAAATGGGGAGAGGCATAAATTTCAATCACCCAAGGTGGACTGAAAAATCAAGGATCTAATGTTACTATTGAAAGAAATTTGGTAACTATGAAAGAAAATTGAGAAAAAAGCAAGGCAATCTGAATAGAGCAAAAAAAATGTTACCAACATTGAAGAAGGAACATTTGAATCAATGTTCTTCTCATTCCAAGTTACAGAACAAGAAATACATAGTTTTGATATTTGGTTGTTGGATAGTGGATGCAACAATCCTATGATAGGTAAAAAAGAATTTTTCTCTAGTTTAGATAGCTTTGTCACATCTCAAATTATGTTGGGAGATGATTATCACAAGAAACTTTTAGGCAAGGGTGTAATTTCTGCATTGACCAAGCAATGTGAAAAGAAGGATATTATTGATGTTTATTATGTACATGGTCTTAGAAATAATTTAATGAGTGTAGGCTAGATGAATGGACATGTTTGTAAGGTCATTTTTTAAGGTTCCAAGTGTACAATATTGGACAAACCACCCAGTAAGAAAATTATAGCCACAATACAAATGACCAAAAATAGAATGTTCCCTTTGATATTGAGAAATATAAGTTTGTCACCGTCATATGCCCAAAATGAATCAAGATCGGATGAGACTTGGTTGTGGCATATTATATATGGTCACTTACTATTTATCATTCTTAGTCTTTACAGAAGAATTCCATGGTAAAATGTTTTCCTAATATAAATGAACAGAAAAACTCACGTGAGAGTTGTATTTTGGCCAAACACCAAAGGGATAGTTTTCCCAATTCTTCTTACAAAGAAAAATAACACCTTGAATTGGTGCATACAGACCTTTGTGGTCCAATGAAAATTCATTCAATAGGAGGATTTTTTTTTGTTTTTTTACTTCATTGATGGTTTTAGTAGGAAAGCATAGGTGTACTTTCTCAAGCACAAATCAGAGACATTTGAAAAATTCAAATAATTTAAATCCTTGAAAGAGAAATAGATTTGTAAGTACATCAAAGCACTAATATCAGATTGAGGAGGTGAGTATGAATCCAAGGAATTTTCAAGATATTGCAGACAACATGGAATCAAGAGACAATTTACAATGAGAGACACTCCACAACAAAATGGAGTAGTTGAAAGGAAGAATCATACAATAATGAATATGGCCAGAAGTATGTTAAAGGATAAGAATTTTTCAAACGAATACTGGGGTGAAGCATTGGCATGCTCAATTTATATTTTAAATTGATCACCAAACAGAAGTCTAAAATATCAAGTTCCTCAAGAAGCTTGGAGTGGTATGAAATCTGACATTTTTTATTTTAAATTTTTTGGTTCTATAGCTTATGCCCATGTTCCTAAAAAGATCAGGAGACAGATTGATGATAGAAGTGAAAAATGTATATTTTTCGGATGAAATGAATAGTCTAAAGAATATAGGATGTAAAATCCTATTACCAAGAAGATGGTAGTAAGAAGAGATGTGAAATTCCAAGAAGATAAATATTAGGATAACCAAACAAGTGAAATACTTGTAGAACAAATTCCTTCTATATAGGAAGATATGCATGTGGAAGCTATAGGAAAACAAGCTTCTCCACCAAGACTTGCAATATTGGAAGTACAAGTCCAAGGAGAACAAATAGAGAATAATTCTTCCTCTTCTTCTAGCAATGATTCAGATCCCACTATAACATGCTTAAGGAACCAAAGAACAAGAAGCTTGAGAAAAATTTATGAGGAGAATGATGACATGGATCAACAAGCACACTTTGCTTTGTTATCCTGTCAACTAGTATACTTTGAAGAATAAGTAAAGGAAGAAAAATGGGTAGATGAAATGAATGAATAATTGAAGAAATTTAAAGAAAAAACACATGGGATCTTATGGATCTTCCCACAGGGAAAACCAACGTTGGAGTTAAATGGGTGTATAAGAAAAAATTCAATGAGAAAGGCAAAGTGGAGAACGATAAGGAAAGACTTGTAGAAAAAGGGTTTGTTCAACAACTCATTATTGAATATGGAGAGAAATTAGCTCCAATAGCATGTTTGGATACTATCATAATATTCTACCTAAGAGAGAGTTGAATAATATTATTATATTACATTTGACTAGGCCCTATTGTGCCTTAGCAAAAGTTGGCCATATTGTGCATTGACAGTTAATTGTAAATTAAGAGGGTAAAGTGACATGTCAGCCCATACCTAATTATAGGCTAGCCATACAACTATTTATAATAGAGTCCAGTGCCTCATTTGGACACACTCACAATCTGGCTCTTTAGTGTGCAAGTCTTGGAGGAGAAACTATTGCAACTAGGGGTGACATCAAGGAGAGTCTTGGTCTATGTTTTTGTATTTCTTGGTTAAGTAGTGCGCTACTCTTCCTAGTGAAAGAGTAAAGGAGGATCTTATGTTCTATATTTGGTCTATCTATATAAGGAATTTTTTGTTGTGTTTTATCCCCCATAAGGGTTTCCCGGGATAAAATGTGTGTTTCTATTTGTTTTGTGATTGCCTCTCTTTAAGTGATCATATTTATGTAGTCAATGTGCTAAATGATTATAATAATAAAGAAGAAACGTAATTGCTAGTTGTATAAGTAAAACTTCAACATGGTATCAGAGCAAGCTTGAAAGATGCCAACTCGTATTTTATAAGAAGTGGCTAGCTTTAGTTCACCCTCTCCAAGATTCAGTTTCAATATTGCAGTTGCTACAAACTTAGGGTTTTTGCATAAACCCTAAGTGTGATGTTTTCCTTGTTTTAGAAGGATGTTGGAGAAAGTCACCACACCTAGGAAATAACCCTAGGAGGGCTTATATAGTCCCTAGATCATAATTATGAAATTTGAAGGTTTAGAAATTAGGGTTTCCTCATAAAACCCTAAGTTGCAGTTAGAATTGCAGTTGTAGTTGCAGTGGCAATTCCTTCATACCAGTTCCTTCATGCCAGTTGCAGCACCACTTGCAGTGCCAACAATAGTTGCAATTAAAGTTTTTGTTAAGTGTTGGGACTGGTTTTTATTGTCCTAGTGTGCCTTACCCTAACCAATCTCCAAATAACTTTAAATTACAATTTGCAACACCTTTGAAGTTTTAAAAGTTTATTTATCTATTATTGTTGTTGTTGGATGATGCCACTACCTATTGATAATGTTCGAGGTATGTACTTACATATTTTTAAACTGCATCATTATTTTTAAAAGGTAATTTGTGGGAGAAAATATCTTTTGTCTAAACAACAATCATAGATCAAGAAGGATGTTAGATCCAACTTATTCAGAAGATTAATGTACCTCAAGTTTGATCAATTTAATATTCCTCTATTTGTTATGATCTTATGAACATCTAGGTTTTATTTTGATCTGTTGAAGTTATGACTATCATAGTAACCATTGGTCAAAATTAAAGTCAAAGTATTAGATTAATTAAAGTTGATATTATAGAGTCTATTCTCTAACCCTATTTTCTATCAAGAAAGCATATTATCTTAGTACAAAGGACTGGTTGAAGAAAATACTTGTCATCTTGAGTGAAGGATACTCGGAAGAAAAGAAACACACCGATTCTTGAGGACAAGACTCTAGGTTCCTGGTTTGATTGATTAAATTAATAAGATTCAAATTTACACATATAAAGTTTGATAACTGCTAAACACTATAGTTGTGATAACAATCTTTGAAAAGTTTTATTATTGAATACTTGGTAGCATGCAAGAACTATTGAGATAAATTCTTATTGTAATCATTTACTAGATATAACTAACATCTCCTCTAGGAGAATATTCTTGTTTTGTTTCCAGGTTACCATGAAGGAATGATTGATCACAACACTAGGAGAGTGTTTCTCTCATTTCTCATTATTGTATTTCTTACTTTTGAACCTTGTTTAAGGAAGCTGAAAAATGATAGCTCCGAAGGAGCTACTGCGACGATTGTTCTCGCTATTATTTCTATTATTATTATACAGAGTAGTTTCTCATCTATTGTTTCTCCCTTCTTGTTATTGTTCTGGGAAGGTCACAAGTGATAACCCCGAGGGAGATATAATGATGATTGTAGGAAGAAATATATTAGATGAGACATGGAGTAGACTATCCAAGTTGTATATATGATTGTATACATCCATGTACCAAAGAATATGAAGAATAAGCTAGTTTTAGATACATAGTATCTCATATGGAGATTGATTGTAAGGAGCAGAAGTCTCCATAGATGATCGAACATTAGAGTAAAACTCATAGTAGACTTGGTCAATGGATAATGAAGCCATGTTGTTAGGAAGTAGAATTTGTTTGAAGTCTGCCTCAACTTTTCATATTAAGAATTGGTATTCAAACACCAAGTATATCTTGTAGAGACTATGAATTTTTGTAGACTCAAAAGAAATCAAGACTCAGAGTAAGCTTGATCTCAGAAAGGATCAGATGGGAAAAAGAGACATCTTCTAGGACTAGAAGACACATTCCATGAGTTGAGAAGACTAGATCGTAGCTTCAGAGACCTCTAGGAGACATGAAATCTCCTAAGAATATTCCCTTGTTTCAATGACAGAGGAGGAAGCCAGTCACAAGGACTGGGATATGGATTTTTCCTTGAGACCAGAAGGGAATTCAGTGGTGACTTCCAAGATTGATCTACTAGATGAAGCATGTTGCAGATTAAACATTTAAACATTCACAAGATGTTAATTTTTTGGTGATCCCAATCCCTCAGTTTTAACAAGTATGAGATTTCATTGTTAGTTAACATATTAATTTTTTGGTGATCCCAATCACTCACTTTTAAAAATTAAAAGATTTAATTGTTAGTGAACATGTTAATTTTTTGGTGAATCTCCCAATCACTCAGTTTTAACAATTAAAATATTTAATTGTTAGTTAACACTAAAGTTGTCTTTTCTTCTAAAATAGGATAAAATTTATTCATTCTCAAAATAAATTAAAAAATTAAACATTTAAACAATCATAAGATTGTTAATTTTTTGGTGACACCAATTACTCTGTTTTAACCATTAAAAGAATTAATTGTTAGTTAACATGTTAATTAAAAGCTTTAATTGTTAATTAACATGTTAATTTTTTGGTGGTCTCAATCACTAAATTTTAACAATTAAAATATTTAATTTTTAATTAACGCTTGAGCAGTATTTTCTTTTCTTTTGAGAGAAAAAATACGAGCTCAAAAGTCTCTTAATTCAAGAATTTTCTTAACTAATTAGTTTTTCAAGCTCAAGCAGAGGCAACCATGAGAAGAACAAAGCATACACACACAAAGAAACTATGGATCTATTGAGCTCTTATTCACGTTCACATAAAACTAAAATTACAAAATACATGATGAGAGATAACTCTTTAGAATACTCCATCCTTCACCTACTTAATAAATGAAATATTACCTATCTTTTATTTGCATTTAATATGCCTATCCTCTATCATATTTATTCAAACAAGTAATGGAGGAATTACTCCATTTAACACTCCCCCTTAATTTCTACCATTACAAAAATCAACACAAACTATGCCTAAGTGTTTTCTCTAAAATTCAAAAGTATTCCTTCTCAATGGATTGGTGAAAATAGTTGCTAATTGTTCTTTCGAACCACAAAAATGTAGCATAATGCTACCATCATTGCCAAGCTCATGAATGAAATGATAGCGACTATCAATGTGTTTACTCTTGTGGTGAAACACATAATTCTTAGATAATTTGATTCTTGAAGTGTTGTCACAAAATATAGGAGTTGGATCCTTTTCTTCATGTGCTAGATCACTAAGGATCCTTCTCAACCAAACTGCATGACATGATGCTAAAGTTCATTCCACTTTATCTTGTTTTTCTAAACAAATACTGAAGATGGGAAGTTTGTTAGAATCCCACAAAATCAATCCTGTACCAAACATAAATGCATACCCATAAGTACTTTTTCTATCATCAATACTACCTGCAAAATCACTATCTGTATATAAACAAGTGAATCATCTTCTGAAGTAGAATACCAAATTCCATAATCCTTCATAACTGCAATATACCTCAAAATCATTTTCCAACTTTCCAATGAGAGATTTTGGGATTCTCCATAAATCTTGAAATTAAGCTTATTGCATACATAATGTCTGGCCAAGTAGTTGTAAGGTACATGAGGATTCCTACAAGCTTCTTATACAAAGTATAATCAATTTATGTTCCTTCATGTTGTTTACTTAATTTTGTACATGTTGCAATTGGTGTATCTATTGGCTTTCATTTGTTCATTTTTAACCTTTTCAAAATATATGAGGCATATTTTCACTCACAGATAAAATTCCTTTTTCATATTTCTCACCTTCAATTCCCAGAAAATATTTCATGAGACCAATATTAGTCATTTCAAATTCACTTTGCATGGCTTCTTTGAATTCATTCAACAACAAATTTCATGTATAAATTGTTGTAGAAATTTATATTTTCAGCACACTAGTTCAATGGGAGTTAAATGACTAGTTATGTTTTAGACTTTATAATTCTAGACCATCACTATTATGCATGCATTCCTAAGATATGATGTCGTTTCCTATATGAGTGAGTATCACTCACTCATTGAACAGATCATAATACACATTGATTCTCATTCTTCATATTGTATCTCTCTTCCTTTTCTTGATAAGATTTGTTTGTGTATGATTTAGCTAGGTCTCATGTGCAGGTTTCCATGAAACACTGACATGGTATCAAAGCCAAGTTGCTTGGAGCAACCTAGACAAGCCAAAGAAGAGAAAAAGAGGATTTAATTATTGAGTAAACATAGTTTCTGCCATCATCGAAGCCTCTCCCTATCGAAAGGTGTGACAATTGGAATCATCATAGCATATCCCTATCAAAGGGTGCGACGGTCGCACTCACACTTAAGAAATATATTTTTTAGGAATCATCGCAACCTATACACAGTTAAGGTGTGACATCGTCACATTGTATTCTTCACCCAGGGTGCGAAGATTCGGTTTTTCATAATCGCCACACTTTATCCTTCTCTAGGGTGCGATGATTCAGCATAGTCACATTGTATCCTTTTTTATGGTGTGATGATTCAGTCTACCCTCTAGAAAAATGGTTTTCTGCAGTACAATAGCCACATATCGAAATCCACGATCTGGGTCGGGCTGAAATTTAGACAAGAGATGTATAACATAGGGATGATCATGCTCACCACAAATCTCCAAAACCCACATCATATGTTAGGAGATATATCTATTGTATCATATATATAGCTTCCATAGAACCATCTATCATATCTCAGAATCCACGATCTCGGTTTTTAGGATCTTTTCATAATAAATAGCAGGGATGGAGATGATGCAACTTCTTCAATAAAGTATGGTGATAATACTCACATCGTACAACTATTTTGAATCGAATCTTAAGGCCGCATTCCAACTCAAAGGAAAAGGATTGTATAATTTGACGATGGTGACAGAAACATAACCTACATCAACGCTTGAGAAGACCAGATGGGTGAACCGTAAGGATGAGGCCACATGACTACTTATTGAGTTAATCTCCATTGATTTATGGTTTAATGTTGTCTCATGCAAGACTCCAAATGATATATGGACCACCTTGGAAAGAATCTTTGGAAAGCAATATCAAATGCGAGGTCATAAGCTTGAGGTAGAGTTGAATA
>JASDQU011376031.1:0-24355 GCA_032191745.1 Picea mariana
ATATATTGATGAAAATGTTCATGTATTCATTGGAAGGCGATGCGAGACAATGGTATAGAACACTCCCTACTTCTATTATTTCCTCTTTGAAGGACTTTCATGATGTTTTTTATTCTCATTGCAAGATAATTTATCCAGCTGAAAGACTTTTTGAGAATTGTTGTGAGGGGTATGCATCATATATTCAAGATTCAGCAAGTGATTCCTTTAGTAGTGATGATGAAGGGGATGATTATAGAGAGTAGGACTTAGATGATGAGTTTCATAATGCTTTTCCTAAATTTGAATAACAAATGCATCATTCATGTCAAAATCTAGGTCCCCAAGAGAATGATCAATATGGACAATCCATCATTTCCCTTTCTCCTCCTTTTCTCGATTCTTTAAGTCAAGAGGTCATCTTAGGTTCACATTAATTTCATCATGAGAATAATGTTGTAGCTTGTCATGAACGAATCCATAGCTTACCCATTTTTGTTGTAATAGCTCCTATTGTTAATGAACCAGTGTGCCATAATTTGCCAAGTTTTGGTGACTATGAGGATGTTTTCACTGAACAACCAGTTGTCCCAACTATTGTACTAATCCCCTCAGCCATTAATAGTCAAATGGTCATAGATTCACCTTTGTATGATGATTATGAAGATGATTTTCATGAACAATCTGTTGAAGACCTTATATCATAAAAGTACCATTCCCATCAAAGCAACAATAGCTTGTTTCAACTCTCATGTCATATTTTTGTTGCTGAAAAAGAAGGAGAAGATGATAATCTAAGTTTAGAAGGTAAAAAACTGAGAAATTGGGACCATAAGCCAAGCTATGATGAATATCCCTCACAATCAGAAGATAATATAAAAGAATGTAGTTTCCCAAGAACCTCTAATTGTGATGAACTGCCCTATCAACCCCCTATTCCTCTTGAAGACACAAGATCAGTTTCACCAAGTAGCCAAGATCAAATTCCATGTGATCAGATGATAAAGGTTGAAATTAAAGAAAGACAGGCATCACTAAGCCTTTTTCCTAACACACCTCATGACTAGGAGTGGACCAAGGCCATATGCATTGAGGATGAACCAGAAAATCAGCAAGCCATACAACAACGAAGCACAATGGAGGAAGGACCTAATGCAACACTTTTCCTTTTTACACAAAGCAATGTCACAGGGGCAAGTATTGATGATGTTTTTCAGGATCCATTTGCAGCCTGTCTGCAAGTAGAAAGTGGGCCTAGGCTCATTGATTTCTTCAATGGAAAGTGTATTTCCAAATGTTTCTTTGACATGACTTCAAGTAAGAATTATCTCTGGTGCTTAAGGAAGCACATTTCAAAGGTTCAAACAGTTGAAAAAAAGATGAAATGGCTTCATTGGTTGTTTCATGTAACTTGAATGCTTCATTTTCCCAATAATTAGAGTAGGCGTGTGCAATAAGCTTGCTGAACAAGCATCATTTTCATCATTTTTGTCTGTTTCAGTTTTCATTTGCATTTAGTTTGAGTTGAAGGTCACACATCAAAGCAGATTGCAGAGGTTAAAGGTTGGGAGTAGCCCTAGGATAAGGCAATGAAACTACAAGAGTTCTTAGAGCCTCATAGGGAGGACTCTATCCCCCATGGAGCCTATGTTAGCACAAGAATTTCCAGCTACAAGAGGCCTAGCTATCAGAGTTTTTGGTTCTTGCTAAAGTGTTAACTCCCTCAGTGGTAGAGTGCACAACCTACTATACTGCCAAGACACCTAAACACAATGGGTTTGACATTATAAAAGACCACCAACTGCTTTGCACACGTTCAAGATTGAAGGCACTGCGTTTTGACATTGCTACCTAAACCTACACACAGGTGCAACATAAGTGACGCTACCTACAGGCGCTACCTAATATTTCTGGCAGAAAACTATTTGTGCAAAGTTATTTTACCAATTTTTAGTGACTAACTTGAAACTTGGATTCTGAACAATTGAAAAGGTATTTTTGAAAATGGGAGGAGGTTTTTGTTCATAACATGCCAAGTAACAAAACACTCTCTCAGTTTTTCAAAATCTATTATGGTTTGAGAGATATTAGACATATAAGTGGTGCCACCCAATTATTTTACAGTGGCACTACCTAATTTCTTATAGCGGTCACGGTTTTGATATTCACCTTGTTGGGAGGTTGCCACATGTCAAGGAGGCCTCGAATGAATTCTCAAGGACCAGTTAGATGTAAAGGGAAACATGCACCTAATATTTAGCTCCATCAAATGCCTCATGCAATGAGGTGGAGACATTTTATTAATGACTTTCAACAAATTCCTGAAAATTAGCAGTTTGTTGGATTTTTGTCTCTTTGATTATTGCCACCTATCCCCAAGGCTTAGAATCCAATGGAGGAGATGGGATTCAAACTCCTTAGTTCATTTGGCTGCTATTGTTTATTTAAAGAAGGAAATATCCCTTGGAGAAAGGGGAGATGGATGAGCCAAGAGAGGTTAGAGAGAGTAGGAGTAGGCAGTTTTCTTGTGTGTGTTCATTTTGTAAGCCTGTGGGCATTTTATGATTGCAAGAATCACTGCTATTGGAGACTCATGAGAGTTGTGATTTCAGATTGTAACCCTTTTGTTTATATTTCTTCTTATTTGAATATATTGTAGATTTGAGGATCAAAGGCTGGCAATGATTTATGGATCTCTAAGCAGCAGAGGATCTGTTGTATTTTTCCCATCAGTCATTGTTTATATTCAAGTATTTGTTAATTCATTAAATTGAGAGGATATCTATTTAGTGAACATTCTACCTTATGTTTTCCTTCTTCATCCTTCCACTTATCAACATATAACCTTGTTTTATGTTGAGCAATTTTTGTGCCTTCGATGAGTAGGATGTTTGTGACTCCATTGCCCATTGGTGTATCCTACTGATCTATAGTTTGCAGCCCTCTCTCTTTCTTTATCCATCTTGTTGATCCACCTATTCAAAACCAAAAGTATCTTTTACATTCTGATGGGTACTGAGCTTACACTTTAGGAGTCACGGTATGAATTTCAGTGCTAACATTTATGGCGCCGTTGTCGGGGACGGATTTGAGTAGATTTAAAATCTCCCTAGGAAGAACGACATTGCACAACTCCAGCTTTAGATGGTGACTGAAGTTGGACACTTTCAAGACCGCACATTCACCATGACGACTCTATTTTTGAGAATATGTTGGTGACTCCACTGGGGATGAGAAAAATCAAATGGCTATGAAGGCTATCCTAGCCAGGAGGTTTTCCCCACTCAATTTCTCAGCCATAGATGGTTATCCACATCTTGTGCCTCAAATTGATGAATGACAAAATTTGCTGCCCAGATTTTATGAAGGTGATGACGAAAACCCTTTTGAGCATGTTCATGAATTTCATGCTTTGATGCACCAGCTTGGCATCCATCATGAAGATATATTGATGAAAATGTTCATGTATTCATTGGAAGGCGATGAGAGGCAATGGTATAGAACACTCCTTACTTCTAGTATTTACTCTTTGAAGGACTTTCATGATGTTTTTTATTCTCATTGCAAGATATATTATCCAGCTAAAAGACTTTTTGAGAATTATTGTGAGGGGTATGCATCATATATTCAAGATTCAACAAATGATTCCTCTAGTAGTGATGATGAAGGGGATGATTATAGAGAGAAGGACTTAGATTATGAGTTTCATAATTATTTTCCTAAATTTGAAGAACAAATGCATCAATAATGTCAAAATCTAGGTCCCCAAGAGAATGATCAATATGGACAATCCATCATTTCCCTTTCTCCTCCTTTTCTCGATTCTTTAAGTCAAGAGGTCATCTTAGGTTCACATTTATTTCATCATGAGAATAATGTTGCAGCTTGTCATGAACGAATTCATAGCTTACCCATTTTTGTTGTAATCCCTCCTATTGTTAATGAACCAATGTGCCATGATTTGCCAAGTTTTGATGACTATGAGGATGTTTTCACTGAACAACCAACTATCCCAACTATTGTACTAATCCCCTCAACCATTAATAGTCAAATGGTCATTGATTCACCGTTGTATGATGATTATGAAGATGATTTTCATGGAAAATATGTTGAACACCTTATATCAGAAAAGCACCCTTCCCATCAAAGCAACAATAGCTTGTTTCAACCCTCATGTCATATTTTTGTTGCTGAAAAAGAAGGAGAAGATGATAATCTAAGTTTAGAAGGTAAAAAACCGAGAAATTGGGACCATAAGACAAGCTATGATGAATATCCCTCACAATCAAAAGATAAGATAGAAGAATGTAGTTTCCCAAGAACTTCTAATTGTGATGAACCTCCCTATCAACCCCCTATTCCTCTTGAAGACACAAGCTCAGTTTCATCAAGAAGCCAAGATCAAATGCCATGTGATCAGATGATAAAGGTTGAAATTAAAGAAAGAAAAGAATCACTAAGCCTTTTTCCTAATACACCTCATGACCAGGAGTGGACCAAGGCCATATGTATTGAGGATGAATCAGAAAATCAGCAAGCCATACAACAACCAAACACAGTGGAGGAAGGACCTAATGCAATACTTTTCCTTTTTACACAAAGCAATGTCACAGGGGAAAGTATTGATGATGTTTTTCAAGATCCATTTGTATCATGTCTGCAAGAAGAAAGTGGGCCTAGGCTTATTGATTTCTTCAATGGAAATTGTATTGCCAAATGTTTCTTTGATGTGCCTTCAAGTAAGAATTATCTCTGGTGCTTAAGGAAGCACATTTCAAAGCTTCAAACTATTGAAAAAATGATGAAATGGATTCATTGGTTGTTTCATGTAACTTAAATGCTTCATTTTCCTAATAATTAGAGTAGGTGTGTGCAATAAGCTTGTTGAAAAAGCATCATTTTCATCATTTTTGTCAGTTTCAGTTTTCATTTGCATTTAGTTTCAGTTGAAGGTCACAAATCAAAGCAAATTGCAGAGGTTAAAGGTTGGGAGAAACCCTAGGATAAGGCACCGAAACTACAAGAGTTTTTATAGCCTCACAGGGAGGACTCTATCCCCCATGGAGCCTATGTTAGCACAAGAATTTGCAGCTAGAAGAGGCCTAACTATTAGAGTTTTGGGTTTTTGCTAAAGTGTTAACTCCCTCAGTGGTAAAGTGCACAACCTACTATACTGCCAAGACACCTAAACAAAATGGATTCGACATTATAAAAGACCACCAACTACTTTGCACACATTCAATATTGAAGGCTCTGCATTTTGACATTGCTACCTAAACCTACACACAGGCGCAGCATAAGTGGCGTTACCTAATATTTCTGGCAGAAAACGAATTGTGCAGAGTTATTTTACCATTTTTTAGTTACTAACTTGAAACTTGGATTCTGAACAATTGAAAAGGTATTTTTGAAAACTGGAGGAGGTTTTTGTTCATAACATGCCAAATAACAAAAACCTCTCTTAGTTTTTGAAAATATGTTATGGTTTGAGAGATATTAGACATATAAGTGGAGCTACCCAACTATTTTACAATGGCACTGCCTAATTTCCTGTAGCGGTCATGGTTTTGATATTTGCCTTGTTGGGAGGTTTCCACATGTCAGGGAGGGTTTGAATGAATTCTCAAGGATCTGTTAGATGTCAAGGGACACCTGCACTTAATATTCAACTCCAGAAAAGGCCTCATGTAATGAGGTGGAGACATTTTATTAATGACTTCCAACAAATTCCTGAAAATTAGCAGTTTGTTGGATTTTTGTCTCTTTGATTGTTGCCACCTATCTCCAAGGCTTAGAATCCAATGGAGGAGATGGGATTCGATCTCCTTAGTTGATTTGGATGCTATTTTTTATTTAAAGAGGTAAATATCTCTCAGAGAAAGGGGAGAGGGATGAGCCAAGAGAGGCTAGAGAGAGTAAGAGTAGGTAGTTTTCTTGTGTGTGTTCATTTTGTAAGCCTGTGGGCATTTTATGATTGAAAGCATTACTACTATTGGAGACTCATGAGAGCTATGATTTTAGATTGTAACCCTTTTGTTTATATTTCTTCTTATTTGAATATATTTCATATTTGAGGATCAAAGGTTGGCAATGATTTATGGATCCCTAAGCAGCAGAGGATCTGTTGTATTTTTCCCATCAGTCATTGTTTATATTCAATTATTTGTTGATTCATTAAATTGAGAGGATCTATGTTTAGTGAACATTCTACCTTTTGTTTTCCTTCTTTATTCTTCCACTTATCAGCATATAACCTCGTTTTCTGTGGAGCAGCTTTAGTGCCTTCGATGAGTAGGATGTTTGTGACTCCATTGCCCATTGGTGTAGCCTATTGATCTACAGTTTGCCGCCCTCTCCCTTTATTTATCCATCTTGTTTATCCACCTATTCAAAACCAAAATTATCTTTTACATTCTGATGGGTGATGAGCTTACACTTTAGCAGTCAAAGTGTGACTTTTAGTGCTAACACAACCAATTGTGAAAATAATTTCATGAAGCACCTATAATAACTCCATATCCTGAAGAATCCTTGCATATTTATGATTGGTCTAAGGTGGGCCATTCTAATATTGTTTGTATATTCTCTTGATGTACCTTTACTCCCTCAACACCAATCATGTTCCCCATATAGAGGATTTATGTCAACCCAAAATCACACTTTCCCTCCTTGGAAAAAAGTGACTTCTCCTTCATAATGGTGAGAATCTTGCCCACATGCTTCAGATGTTCCTCCCATGTCTAGTTGTAGATCATAATATCATCAAAGAACACCAATATGAATTTCCATAACTGTTTTTTGAATATATGGTTCATGCACGAATTAAAATTAGTTGGTGCATTATTCAACCCGAAGGGCATGACTAGAAACTCATAGTTCTCATAGTGACACTTGAATGTTGTTTTATTGATATCCTCCTCTCTGACATAAATCTGGTGCTATCCTGATCGCAGATAAACCTTTGAGAAGTACACTTCCCCATGCAATTTATCTATCATATAATCATTCCTAAGTATTGGGTATCGATTTTTTATGGTCTTCTTGTATAGTACCCTATAGTCTAGATGCACATCCTCATATTACCATCCTTCTTCTTCACTAGTACAACTGAAGAAACAAAGGGACTATAATTAGTCTTAATATGTCCCATCTCCAACAACTCCTTTATGTCCTTCTCTATTTAATCCTTGAACCTCTTTGGATTCTTGTAGGGTGTGGTGATCATGAGCTTCAAATCCTCTTCTATATCAATGACATGCTCAAATCCTCTATCATGTGGTCTTCCTACTAGAAATTTTCCAAACAATATGTCATGCTTTCCAAGCAATTCCTATATATCTGTATGGTATTGCTAGCAATCCTGTGATGGCTTCTCCATGGTGATCAAGAATTATGTTTTGCAAGACACATTTTCATGTCTAAAAAGGGCCTCCATGCGTTGGTTGGACACGATCCCGAGGGAACCTTTCGGCATACCTCTTAATATGACTCATTTTTCACCCTTGTCTTGGAAATTCATCCTCGTGTCCTGATAATTCATGTTGATATCTCCCAATGATTACAACCACTAAACTCCTAGAACCACATGAGTGTCTTCTAAATCCATGACATAAAATTCATCGGTCAATGTATAGTTTCCCAATATTAATTCCAATAATCTAATCCTATGAGTACACGTCATGTTCTACCCATATTATACTACCACATTGAATCCCTCGAAATCCTCTAAAGGGATATGTATCATAGTGACAAGTGCAACATCAATGAAGTCTTGGGTGGCACCATCATCAACCAATGTTGTAACTATCTTCCCCTACACAACGCCCCTGAACGTGAAGGTGTAGTATTTAGGGACTCCTAAAATTGTGGCAATGTTCACTCCCTTGGGGATATCCTGCAATGGCGTCTACTCTGTAGCATGTGAGGGATCCTCCCTATCTTCCCGATTCCCTCATCATCATCGTCATACTCTTCGTTGGAAACTACCTCAATATAATGGACTTTACTTTTACCCATACATCGATGGTCTGGTTCCCACAGCTTCTTGTATATCTATAAAAGATTCTTCCTCCTTATTTGTTTCTGAGTTTCCTCATCTAACCTGTCCTTCCCTGTCCATGTCTTCTTGGGAGGTTTTGACACCTGACCCTTTTGTGGAATAAATTTGGTTGTCGATTTCTTCTTGGGGACTATGTCTACCATATCCTAGGTATTCATGATGGCTCCATGTAGTGTGTTTGGATTGAAATCCTTCAACCAACCTATTAAGGGTTAGCATCACCTGTCTTTGCATAGAAATATCAGTCACCATGACTGCCATCCACTGGAACTTTGTAACATAGGCCTCTGGTGTACATGTCTTCCTCATTTTTGCCAACTCCCTAAATTGTACCTCAGGGTCCTTCCTATCAAACATGTCCATCAACCTTTGGATGGAATCCTCATATGATGTGATTTGGAATGTCCCAATGTTAATATCCCATGGTACCACCACTGATGATCCTCTCCATCCAAGTGTAGAGTGGAAAATTTTATCTCCTTTTCCTCTGTCATTGGGTTAAGCTAGAAATAAGTGTCCAACTTATGTACCCATGCTCGGGTTGTTCACTTGTCAGATCCATCAAAAGATGGAGTAGTCATCTTCACCAATTTGCACATAAGATCAAAATTATGCTAATTTTAGCCCATCCTTGGTTTGTTCCCCATCTTGAGGTTGTATTAGTCATTTTAATACATGGATTCATTTTCTCCTTCTTCCAGCAACTGATACTCCCTAAATAGGATTTCATTTTGTCCACCCCTTGTTGTTCTAGTGCTCATGTAGGTTTCTCCTCAAGGAATGACGACAATAAGGGTCTGGGTACCTTTTTGCTACCTTCCGGGAAGACACTATGTTCTGACACATAAGAATTACTCCATTTAGGAGTCCTACCACCTCTATGGCTAGCATTTGCATGGTTCCCATTGGTACCTCCCTCATTTTGGTTTGATTGGTTGTCGAAAAAGTACTATGTCAAGAATTGTGTCAATTGTTGCTTCCCATCAACTATGGATTCCAATAGTTGTATGTTTCTATCTTCATGATGGTCCCCAATAACTCCTTCTACTCCTACTTCTTCTGGTGATTCTGGTCCTAGGGTAGGTTGCTTCCCTCATCCTCTAGTTTTCCTTGGCATCAAGGCCTCACTAAATCACGGGTTGGAAATATCCCCATCTATGACACCATTGTAATGTCCTAGAATAGGTTATATGGATTTATTATGTTTTTGTCCAAAAATTGTTAATTCTCCTTGTGTAAATATGTCAAACACTGGGTATTAATTTTGTTGTTAACCCCTTACAAACAATATGCTCATACAAGAATATTGAAAAAATCATTGCATGCATCTATTACACAAAAAATAAAGTAGAAAACCATGACATATTATCATGGATAGAAACAAAAATACAATGATATCTAATGGTTGTAATAACATCTGCATAATACTCCTAAACACACAAGTCTAATGGTTGTAAGGAAGCTGCACAAATCAAACAACACAAGGAAACTTGGAATGATTTCAATCTATGATGCTCCCTATGATGCTCTGCTCCAATAGTGTTTTATTTGCTAGTGACCCTTTTGTAACCCTACAAACCCGATCCACATGGCCTACTCCAACCCTGATCAAAGAGGCCCTCGTGGGACAACTGCTAGACATCTAGTGGGGCCTCATGGGTTTCCCCGTACTCAACCCACGGGTATTTCCTAAACTTTGATTTCTCTAAAACCCTGCTAAAATATGCAAATGTATGAGCTAAGCCTCATCCATAAATATTTGTAAACCTCATGCATACCTTGGTATATCTTCAACTAAATGCAAAACTCCCAAGTGAATCTCTAATGTTAGTCCTAGATGGAATCCCCCTCTTTCCCGGCTAGGGTGGATATTGCACCACCGAAACTGGACTGCAATAGTGGAATGGTTTTGCTAAAACCTAATGAAATAATGGCTCCAAGAGCACTCCAAAATGAGAGATCAAATCATAATTCCAAAAAGAAGGGTTACCCCTCTATTTATGATTCCTACGGGCCTTCTAGATCTTTTTATTTTTTTACCAAATCAAACCCTCACTTTATTTTCCCTCCAATTTCATTTAAATATAAACATTTATTTTATTTAATGTCACATTAGGATTTATCATTATAGTGGCACCAGATAAACCTCCTTGACTCCCTTCCCCTTGTTGAGTATAGACTACGGGAGCGTATAGGCTATTGAGTCATCCTCTATCATGATCAATTGAAAGGGGACATTACAATCAGCCATGAATCAGCTAGACTCCCACTACTTGGGAAATGTTTGGTCTAGTACAAACCATAACATACATGAAACTACCAACTACACTAGCATAAGAAATAGAATCCATATCCTCCATCTTTGCATGTGTTGTAGGGCACTGCTCAACTGAAAGTTTAGTTCCCATAGAAATTATAACACTCAATGGTTTGTAATATTCCATACAAAAAATATATAGCACATAGTTTACATACTTACCTTGACTCAACCAAATCCTTTTATTCTCTCTATCTCTCCTTATCTCCATTCCTAAGATATATATTGCAGCCCCCAAGTTCTTCATATCAAAACGTGTCAAAATTTGCGACTTCAAATCACAAATCACATCCTTACCATTACCAAAACATATAGAGTGATAAAAAAGAAGTGATCACCTTCTTGTTTGTAATACACACAAAGAAATCATCACCTTCTTTCTCCCCTTTTGAAATATCTAAACCCTCTTTCTCATTAGGTCCATCATGAAATTCGTGTTCATTTTCTAGTTCATATTTCTTGATATAAGGTAGTCATTGAACCACTAACTTCTTCTCATCCTCTTCTAGCTACACCAAAGTGGGAGAACAATCAACTACTATAAAAATAACATTTTTGCTATACAAAACATTTCTAGCAATAGGATCCCAAAGCTTGTACCCTTTCACACCAACACCCTAGCCGATGAAGATATATTCCATTTCCTTGTTATCCAATTTAGACTGCTTCTCCTTAGGCACATGAGCATATGGATCAAAACCAAAAACATGAATATGCTCAAGTGAGAGTGTCTTACTTGTCCAAACCTCCATAAGGGTCTTGTCCACAAGAGTTGATGTGGGAGACTTTTTAATCAAGAAACATGGAGTAGAAACCGCTTCTCCTTGAAAATTCTTCTCTAAGCCAAATCCACTAAGCATACTCCTAGCTCTTTTCATCAATGTACTATTCATTCATTCTATAACTCCACTATGTTGTGGGTTATATGGAGTTGTCTTATGTCTTTCAATTCCATTCTCCTTACCAAACTTATCAAACTCTAGATAAAAAAACTCACCATCGTTATAAATCATCAACACCTTAATATTCCTACATTTTGTTTTCCAAGAGAGATTTAAGCTCCTTAAATCGACTTAAAACCTTAGAATTAGTTCTAAGAAAATATTCCCATGTCCTTCTAGAATAATCATCAACGAATGACACATAATACAAAGCCTTAGATATTGAAGGAACTTTCATTGGACCAAATACATCGTAATGAATTAAGTCGAACAACCAGATGATTTATGAGAGCTAGAATAAAAATGAACATGGTTATGCTTTCCATATATACAATGCTCACAAATATCAAATTCAAGAGTACAATCATTCAATCAATCGATAATATTTTTTTCCAAGGCTTGTAGGCCCTTCTCACCTATATGACCCAATCTTTGGTGCCACAACATTGTCCTCTCTATAGGTAATTTGCTTTCGAAAGTAAGTGCTTCTTTAGAAGGTTATGATTATGAAGGTGTAGATCTTGTAAATCTCGTTGGTGAAAAAATAGAAGAAAAATAAGAACTATTACATTCTATTGGACAATTGGTTTGGAAAGTTGGTTGCCATTGATTTCAACCCTTGGAGAAGTTTGGAAGCCCTAGAGATGTAATCTATATTGTTGGTGAGTTATTTTTCATTAATGGAGTGGTTGATGTCAGCATATGTGTTGGGTGCATTTGATGAAGTTTACATTATTCCCCAGAGGCATGGTTATGGAACCCGAAGTTGATCAAGGAATAAGGACATGAATGAAATCATAAATGTAGGTATTACCTTCATATATGGATAGTACTCGTCATGCCATTTCTAGTGATAGGTGGAACATTATGTAGTTCCTCACGGTTGAGGATTTATGAGGTCATGACGTTGGAATCGCAAAAGATGGGTTAAGAGCCTCCTATGGAAGCCCAAAAGATAGGTTAAGAAGCCCCTAATTGGTTGAAATTCATTAATGAAATGGTAAATTGGTTGTAACAAGAAATTTCAAGAAGCCCTAAAGTTGAGGAAAGAGGTTACTTAGAAAAAGTATATATAGACCTCAAGAATTCACTCATAAGTACATTTACACACACATTCTATTGAATATCTTATATGTGTGTAAGGGATTCTTATTTGAGGTAAACAAGGAGATGTGAGGCAAATTTTAGAGGGAAGATGAACTAAAGAAGGGAGAAATTCCAAGGGATGATGAAGTCTTGTGATGGTATGTTCTAAGTATTTCAGCACATTCAATAGTGCACGTATCAAGATGGAACAAAGTGCCCACACAAATATCCTTAGAGAGTATCACATCTCCTTGGACCATCCTGGACCCTTTGTGATCCAGATTTTATGAGAAGAACGAAATGAATATAGATTATTAATAGGTTCTTAACACAAAATAACAGAGATATAGTAAAAATAGTTTTTTATTAATAAAGAAATAAGCTGGAAACTATAAAATGCAGCGGAAACAAGCTTCCTGGAATGGTGGCGGCTTATCTCTGAGAAGATATGTGATGGATGCACTCATTCACAAGAAGATGATTAAAATGAGGCTCTGAAGGCATTTTTACAATAAGAAGGAATGTCAAAAACCATAGACATCCAAAAACCTAACACTAGGAGATGAAGCGCCAAAAGTCATGTGGGCCCCGTTTGGGTAAGTTAATACATCAACTTCCTGGGGTCGTAACTTTTGCATACAATCTCCGTTTTAGGCATATAATAGCCCGTTGGAAAGGTATCATCGAGGAGATTCATTTTAGGCACAATATCGAAGGAACTCACATATCTGAAACAATATTTCCCAAAAAACATCGTTTAGGGCCTCAAAAAGGCTCCAAAAGTAAAAACTGCTAAAAATAGTAAATTACCAAAATTGCTAGAAAACTATTTTGAGCTAGTTGGAAAAGGTGGGTGGCCACTGATATCCATTTGGATAAATCCTCCCTCCTTAGGAAGCAATGTTCTCCATTGCGTTGAGGTCCCCCATTAGATGAGGAAATTTCTGCTGAATTTGGCCCCGGGTGAGCCACTTGCCTTGGTACAGGAGCTGCCCTGCTTTGACGACTCAATAAGTTGGATCCTTTGTTGTCGAGTGCCCTTTATCTATGTGTCCACAATATGATCATTGGATTCCTATTGTATACACTCGGGGTTGAGCTATGTTGGTGTCAGTTGTTCTGCTACTTCTGAGGTGTCCAATAGTTGTGGAAAATAAGGGCGAAGGAGATCCACGTTGAGCACTGGGTGTAGGCCAAGGAAAGGAGGAATGTTGAGCTCAAAAGAATTATCCCCCATGGCCTTGGTGATAGTGTATGGCCCATAACATAGTGGACGAAGCTTCCGATGGGGTCTTGTAAGGCGTCATTTTTGCAAGTGTAACCAAACTTTGTTGCCCATCTGAAACTTATGTGGCACCCGATGTTGATCATGGAGTTGTTTGTACTTTTCATTGGACTTCTGTAGGATATCCTGAACCTGTTGGAAAATGTTTTGGATCTTCTCAATGAATCGGGTGGCTTTGCTAGCTTCAGCTGGAGCAGGAGATGAGTCGGTCGAGGTGACCGCAAGGGGAAGTGAAACATCTATGGGACCCAATGGTTGGAATCCCAACCCCACCTGAAAGGGGATATGGCCAGTTGAGCTATGCAGGGCTCGATTGTAGCTATGATGGACATAGGGAAGGCTCTCATCCCATGTGCGGGGGTGTGAATTATACATGCGAAGGATATGCACAATCATTCAATTTACAACCTCAGTTTGGCCATCTATTTGGGGGTGGAGGGCCATGGATTTGGTGAGCTTGGTGTCCAGCAATGACCAGAGGCTCGACCAAAATTTGCTAGGAAATCGACTATCCTGATCTGAGACAATGGTTTTTGGGACTCCAAAATGTACCCATACTCGTTCAAAGAAGATCTTGGCAGTGGCCTCTACTGTGATGCTCTTCTTGTAGGCAACCAGAATTGCCATCTTAGAAAAGAGATCAAGAACCACAAAAACATAGTCATTTCCTTGCTTGGTGGATGGGAGGACCGACATGTAGTCCATTCAGATGGATTCCCATGGCCTGTCAGGAGTAGGAAGAGGGGTGTACAGGCCCTATTTCTTAGTGGTTGGTTTGGCAATAGTGTAGGTAGTGCAGGACTTGATATACTTGCTGACCTCCTGTTGAATTTTCGGCTAGTATAAATGTTTTTGTAGCATCGCCACTGTATTTTCGACACCAAAGTGTCCTGCCACCTGACTGTAGTGGGATTCCCAGATCATCTTTGCTCTCTCGCTTTATGGAACACAGATATGGCCCAAACGACACAACAACCCATCTTGAATATGGAAATTATCGATAACTACGTTTGCACCCAACATTTGGTAGGTGGTGGTGAAGTCAAGGTTTGTCTCATAGAGTTGGGGCCATCCAGAGGTCTCATGGTTGCAAGATTCCAGTACCGTTGTGAGTGTCATGACCGATGGTCTACTGAGGCAGTAAACAACGTGATTGATGCTTCTTGTTTTATACTTGATGTTGAGGTGGAATTGTTGCAAGTATGTGGACCACTTCTGATGGCGATCATTCTACAATTTTCCTTGTGTCTACATGAAATGCAGTGGCTTATGATCAGTGTGGATGACTGTCTCCTTCCCAAGAATGTAATGTCTCCACTTCCGACAGGCTTGCACAATGGAGTACATTTATTTTTCATAAGTAGGGTAATTACGAACAGTATCTAGCAGTGTCTCACTATGATAGGCCATAAGGTGGCCGTGTTGAGTGAGAATGACGCCCATAGCATAGTCTAAAGCATCTGTCTCGATCTCAAAGGGATGTTGCAAGTCTGGTAGTGAAAGTACTGGGGTTGAGCATAAGCGTTTCTTCAAATCATCGAACGCTTGTTGTTGGGACCGTTCCCACGCAAATTTCGCCTTACCACCACCCTTATTAATTTGGCTGAGTGCCCATGCAATATGGGAGAATCCTAGCACAAACCTTCGGTAGAAATTGGTAAGGACCAAGAAGCTCTGAAGCTTAGTGAGTGTGGTCGGGGTTGGCTAGTCACGGATGATTTGGATCTTGGCTAGATCCACATGTATGCCATGATGATCAATGATGTAGCCCAGGTAATGGGCCCGATCCATGTTGAAGGAGAATTTTTCCAAGTTGGCGTATAGCTTGTGCTGTCGCAGGGTGTGTAGAACATGTTGAATCTACTGTAAGTGTTCAGCCCAAGTCTTGTTGTAAATTAGAATGTCATCCAAATACACCACTACACAATTATTGGTGAATGGTCACAGGATATCATCCATCATCCTAATGAAAGTGGTTGGAGCATTTGTCAAACCAAAGGGCATGACCAACCATTCAAAAAGTCCTTCCATTGACTTGAAGGCGATCTTCCATACATCTGTCTGTTCTATCGGGACCTAGTGGTAGACAGACTTCAGATCAATCTTACTGAAGTATTTGGCCCCCGTGAGTTGATCAAGGAGGTTGTCGATTCGGGGAATCAGGTACCGATTTCTAACTGTGATTTTATTCAGAGCCTAGTAATCAATACAGAGTCACTAGGTTCCATCTTTCTTCTATACCAACATGATTGGGCTCCCGCAAGGTGATGAGTTGGGACAGATGTGCCCCTTGTGGAGCATTTCTTGGATCTGTCGCTTGATCTCCTCATTCTCTAACAAAGAGCGATGATAGACTGGCCCATTGGGCAGCGCTGTGTCGGGGGTCAGATTGATGGGGTGCTTGACCTGGTGTTACAGGTGAATTCTCTTGTGGACAAGAGGATTCCCTCTTAGTCTCTAGACTCCTAAGGCCAAGATAGAAAAGTGCTTAATGTGGACACTAACATCCTTTTTATATCTAATTAAGATAATATATGAAGAGGAAGACGAAATATGTGTACCTTGTTAATGGCATTTTTCCTTGCAAAGTCCAAGATGAGCTCCAATCCTGAGCTCCTCGATAGGTCTTGTAGAACAAACAAAGATACAATGGCTTCCTATTCTACTCATATTAGCTCAAATACAGATCTATCTACTGAAGACAAGTTCATGTGAAACAAACATAAACTTGAAAGAAACAGGCCAATCATGTATATGTATTAATGAGAACAAATGAAGAGTACTTACTATCCGTTGATGAAAATGTAGCAGCTTCTTCCAGCTCTCCTTGTCCAACCCCTTTGCTCAAGTAATCTACACTAATTTTGATTCAAAGACATCTCACTTATGGGATCATAAGTTTGGTGTAATTCTCAATCTCCATATATCCTTTCACAATGAGGAGGCCTCCTTATATAACCTTGGAGAGGCCCAACCACTTGAGAGATATTTGGGATAAGTTGAGAATTATCCTCCTTAAGTTGAATATCTTCCCTAAGATCATGCCTTGACCTTCTATTCGAATCCAACCATCTTCATAAATTGAGGGAATTCTTCCCTAATTTGTCTAAACAAACCAAAATTCGCTCAGAAAGGGGTAGCGCTCCCCCAAAGTGGGGCACAAAGCTTTTTAGCACTCTCCCAAAGAATCCCAGGGAGTGTTAACACTCCTTGACAGTTCATAGGAGAGCGTTGCCCTCCAAATTTGATATTTGAGTGGTTTTTTTCAGTGGCAAAAGGTTTTTACTCCTTGTCAATTGATTTCTCTTCCTCAAAACTAGTCTTTGAGGTGTCTTAAGTGTCCTTGTGATGTCGTTAGAGGAATGACATAGGCAATATGGAAGTATGATGTTTGTGACACTTGTGACACTTGTGGTCAAGATGCGACACTTACAACACTTGTAATGATTACACTTGCAACACTATTGAAGTGAGTAATTTTGATGTGTAACAGATTGCCCCCTAAAGTGCGAAGTCAGAAGACGATGATGAATGAAGTACTTTGTAGACTTTTTCGAGCAAGGGTATGGACACAGAGAGGCTGGAAAAATCTACACACAACCATCAAACAAATATTATAACATGTTTCAAACCCAAGGCAGGCATACCTATGCTTGAGTGATAAAAACTTTTTAGTTATGGCCGCCATAGAATACAATGCGGATCCATAATTATATTGATAAAAGGTATAGCCACTGAAGATATAATGTGGATCTATACTCCTATGACCTGAACTGATCGTAGCCACAAAGAATACATAGTGGGTCTACGAGACAACAAGACATAGCCACGACCAATACAAAGTGGATCTATGTAACAGTATATGTGTCATAGTTCAAAAGAACTCCTTCGCAACCTAGGAAAAGTATCTATAAAAGTGAAAACTCAACCCAGGGTCTTCTTACCGATCCCGATGTAGTACGAATCTAACCATGTGAATAGATTTCCTAATGTCGAACATGGTAGAAACCACTTGATTACCGGTCAATAAGGTAAGCCGTTAACATGTGCGAGGGAGATCACCATTGATGTCAATGATTCCCAAGGTACTCTAGTACATTCTAACGAATGTGAATAGATGAGATGAAGTCGAACATCCATGGAATTATCCAATCAAAGGTCAATTATGTAAATCCATTGTCGGATGCGAGGAGGCCTGCCATTGAGGCATGTAGGTCTCAAGGTACTAACTGGTTTCTAAGTCTAGTTCCTAGATAATGTGTTGAAGTCGACAAGAATAGACTCGTCAAATGAGGGCCTTGATGTATCCCCCATCAATGACACGAAAATGACACAAAGATGTAATTGGTAGATCAAATGAACATGGGCTAACACACGTATTGAAATAGGATATTTGTGATGGCTGATTCTCGAGGAAGATACTTCCCTTGAACACTGAGGCACAACAACAGAAACTTGACATGGACCAAAACTTGATGATGCAGTGGATGCTGTAACTCTTGTCAGGTGACCCAAAGGAGTAAAAGAAACTCAGAGGATTGGCTAAGTGCATAGGTTCAGTGGATTTAAATGCATGCAAAGACAAATTTCCATGTTCAAGGGTGATCGTAAGAGCTACTGGTAGTTTTCTCAAAAACTTCTTGGCTTGCTTCTTTCAATTTTTCCCCCATCCAGATAGACGAGTACCTCTTTTTAATTTAATGATCTCGAGGAGGGTAACACATGCTCAATATGAATCACCTTTGGTAATTCCCTCTTCCTTTGTTTAGCAAATTGGAAGAAGTAAGGGTTCGGTCCCATATGGGCCCTTCAATGTATGATTGTTTAATGAGTCCACAGAAGGTAAAATCGATGGTTTTTCACATTTAGAGAGTCTGAAAACAACTTAAAGATGACTTCAATGTTGTCCTTTTTCGTAATGTTAGTATTGTGAGGCCAAAAAGAGATAAATTATCACTCAAAAGACGCCCTTTCAAACCTTTTAATGAGTGGGAAAGGAAGTAATATCACTCGGCAATATTTTCATGTTTAGAGAGTCTGAAAAGAGATTAAAGACGACTCCAAGGGGTTCCTTTTTTGTATATCCATGCGAGCCCAAAAAAGAGATAAAAGGTTGCTCGGTTGCATTCTCATGTATTTACGAGCATGAGAAAGAACAAAGACTAAGATCGGTATGCCCCCAGCTTGAAAGCTAGTGGCTTAGCTCCAGAATGATCATAAAAGGCTGGAGACATGCTCCCCAAGCTTTAATTCATTCATCGACATTGAGGTTGTCACCAATTTCTCTACTAGATGGAGAAAAAGGATAAGGGTGGATGAAATGAAGGTTCAAATACGAGACCTAAAAAAATACTCAACTCGAATAGAGAGGTGACTATTTCATTTTTTAATGAGTTTGACACTGGAAAATAACTATGCCCAGGGCTCCGGGTGCAATCCCCAGATTTCTGTTTCATTTTTTAACAAGATTGCTACAGAGAGGAAAACTATGCTCAAATCTTTTGTTTCATTTTTTAACGAGCTTGCTACAGAGAAGCGAAACTGTGCTCATGACCTCTGTTTTATTTTTTAACGATCTTGATATAGAGAAGATAAACTATGCTCGTGACTTCTTATTAATCATGGCTTCCAAGAGGATAACGCTCTGGAAGGACACCATGTCAAGGTAAAAAACTCGGTCATGGATTCCAAGAGATCTTCAATGGATGGAAGAAGAATGCTCCGGAAGGAACACATGTCGAGGGTCTCATCAGGGGTAAGGAGATCAGGCTCCAATAGCCCTACCGAAGAGATCACCATGTCAACTACCAGATCTAAGTCATCAAAAATTGAAGGCATGGGAGACAATGGAAAATCAACATCAGGAGGGAAGATAGAGTGTATATATTCCCAAATTTCTTCACAAGGGGGAAGAAAAGAAGATCGATGATGGTTATCATCCTGAGGTAGCTCGTCAATGCTCAACATTTCTATAATAGATTCATCAGAGGGAAAAATTGGGGAAATGTAGTTGATTGCAGACGACAAGGAATTTAACCATGACAACATCGAGTAACTATCGGGTGCCAATTTATGTTGGTCATACGAAGAGGGAGAAGCGGATTGGATAGCAACGTATGATGTTTCGGCTGGACTAAGTGGCATGTGTCACCTAGTGCATCGAATTATAAGAGACTAGGTACAATCCAAGGGTTAGATGATTCCAAAGATTGATAAGTCGTGGTCGAAATCATATCGACGGTGGCAATATGATGTGTAGTCGATGGAAGTGGTGTAGGGAAGGTACCATAAGGATAGAATCTTTCAGCAAACCAACACCAACGCTTTCATACGTGATCTTTTGATCTCCCGAATGGAATATTGTTGGTAGCGGGTGCGCGAGCGTCAGGTGTACAGAAATCTAACTGATCGACGGTGACAATTTTTCCCTGATGAGGAAATTGTACACATCGAAACATTGACGAGGCAACGATAGTCATAGCATAAAACCAACTTCTTCCAAGTAATAAGTTGTAATCGAGGGGAGCATCGACCACCTTGACATCGACAATGATGATTTTGCCACCCAACTGGATGGGCAAGGATTGTAAAATCCCATGGGGATGAAAACCTTGCCCATCGAATGCGCGTAACATCGTTGGGGATTTTTTAAGTGTGGGTGATTTTAAAATTTTCCAACATGATAAACATATGACACAAGTAGAGGCTCCCTCATCCAATATGGTTCGATGAATTTGTTGATTGTGAACAACAACATCAATTTGGAAAGCAAGTTCGTGGGAGAGTCGATATGTATAATTGTCTAGGTTAAACATGATATTGTTGGACGACTCAGGATCAACAACGCCAATAGCATCCAAGAGCGTTATACATTGATTGGGGCAGTGTTGTAGAACTTCTAATGCAGACATAGAACACAGTTCTTGAGCCAAATCTTCAACAATGTTGTACTTCTGGGCGACACGTGAACTAGGATTAAAGGTAGATTTACGGATAGTGCTCTTAGGAGGGAATAATATAGAGTCGAACGAAGGTTTCTCAATCTGAAGTGGTCCAGACGGAGGATGTTGATGGATCTGGTAAAGAACCGTTAATGACCTTGGCTTTGTTAGGTTTAGCTGGTGTGTTGTACATCTTAGAGTTAGTGGTCAAATTAATCCCATTAAACATATAAATATGGGCACTTATCAAGGCCTCATCATGAGGATGGCCAGAACTGCCCCCGGGAGAGGGGGTTTGAGCAACCATGGATTGTTGTTGTGTAAAAGGTTGAGTAAGCATAGTGGGTTGTGAATTTCCTTGGAAACGTTTGGCCACTTCATCACGATGTGGAAAGTCTCGAGTGTAGTGATCATCACCACAAATGATACATGGGAATTTCAGTTTCTATTGTGGTTGCTTTTCAGTAGCAAGTGTTTGAGAATGATTTTTCGGTTGTTCATTGTTATTAGTATTTTTTGGTTTATTTTTTTCTTTCTTTTTACCTCCGGATTGTTGTGAAGGGGAAGATTGAACTGCATTCACCTCAGAGATCTAAGTTTGGGGGGAGGTAGAGGAGAGTGCAGTCAACTAGGAAGTAGATGGAGTTTTGATGGAACCGATAACACCGTCCGCATGAGATGAGGATGATGGCTTTGATGGGTCGGTATTAGCTCGAGCAACATTCAAAAGAAACTCATACAAATTACCAGATTGTGAATAAACCAAATCTAAGTACTAAGCCCAAGCAATGGTTTCTTCCTCGGTTACTACTCCACCCATAGCGACATCAAGAGTGATCAGGGGTAAAAGTGATTTAGTAAACTACTCTGCCAAAAATTGGTCAAGAATGATTGCTTTGATCATCCTTCATCATCGTCTCCACTCATGAATATGGTCAAAGATATGCACGGAGTCAGTTTGACGAAGGGAGGTCAAAAGTTGAATACTCGTCTCATAGCGAATAGGTAATTGAAAGTGTGTGAGGAAATACATGGCAAGGGAGTTGAAATCATGAAAAGAAGCACATGGTAGTTCAATATACCACTTTGCTGCAGAGCCCGTAAGTGTTCGCTGGAAAAGACACAAACGTATAAAACCATCCATGAGGGAGTTTGATGAACACCACAAATGGAAAGTCATCACATGGTTATTTGGATCTTCTCCAAGTTTTCCGTCAAATTTCGGAATATCAGAAGGAAGTTTAGCTAGAATAACTGGCCAAATCGGTGAATGAAAAATAGGATCATTGGTTAATCGAGACAAGTCTGGGAGATCCATAGTCGCAAGGAAAGGTAGTTGTCGGTTAACTTGCGGATGATACTGGTGTGGCATAGGAACACCAATAGGACCATAAAATAGGTTAGGTGGATGATTGTAACCAGTAGGTCCTCCTACATACGGTTGTTTTTGACCAAGATAAGCAGGATTCGATGATGAATGAGAAACATTTACATAACCCGGTGGGTTCTGAGCATTATAATTCAGGTGATTTTCTTTCCCATAAGGGGGATACACATTTTTCCCTTGAGGAGGGTAAGAAGTAGATCCCGGAGGTGGATACACATTAGGCCCGTGGGGAGGATAAACATTAGACCCTTGGGAAGGATAAGGTTGTTGTCCTTGAGGACTCCAGGTGGTGATTGGGATGCCCGGATAAGCTTGTCCATAAGGAACAAGATTTGATACTCCTCATTGTGGGTTATGATATGAGTGCCCCCCAACGTGGGGTTGGGTAAAGGTGCATCCTGAAGATACTCCCAAGGATTGTGAAGGGTTTCTAGAAAACAAAGGTTTCCCCACTGCCAGTGGTGGATTAACGACCGGGGTATGGTTGGCAAAGGGAGGTTTCCCTCCAGGAGGAACATGAAAAGGGGGTTGTCCCCCGGGAGGGGTAGACCCACCATAGGATGGTGGTCTTCCAGGAGGGGTAGGTCCGCTAGATGGTGGTTTCCCTCCATTCGGCTGTATTTGGCTAGCAAGGGTCTTCATTCTCTGGTGCAAAGGTGTCCCAGCAAGATCGTTCGGAACATGTGGAGCTGTAAAGTGAAAGTTTGTAAAAGTGGGGGTAGGGATCAAAGTGCCTTGGGAATGAGTAGAGGTAATGAGTCCAACATTAGGATGGACTTGTGCTGATGTAACAGTAGGGTTAATGACCTGATTGATGGGGTTATTCAAAGTTTGACCAGATGGTCCCGTTTCAACAGGAGGGTCATGAGGATTAAAAGGTTGTCGAATGGATTCAAAATGCTCATAGAGATCATGTCCTGATGAAGTCCTCCATACATAATGATCAGGTGTGGGATTTGTATCTACTGTAGTGGTAGGACGAATAGGAGTCCTATACTCATCACCAAATATTGGTTCTCTGGATCCCATATATGTTTCGGTAAATGCTCTCTCAGGTAACTGTGGGACCTCTTCATCTATGACATTCCCAAGGGAGTCTACACGAAGCAAAAGTGGTTCGAGAGAGGTTTTTGTCACATATGCAGTGTGAGGAGTGGGATTCTCAACTATAACCAAAGCACCTTCTGGATTGTCTAACGAAGGAGCAACAACAGTCCCAGCGTCAGATTGATTTTCTACCTCTCCATAGTAGTTGTCTTCTAGAGGATTAGGAGGTAAGGGTTGGTATCCTTTCAGAGGCATCAGAGGCATCCCTTGCATCCTACGCAATCGAAGAAGACATTTATCATCTACAGGATCAATTTTGGAGAATAACATCACACGCTAAAAATCTAGGGCGAACTACCGAAAATAAGCATCATACGCTAATAAAATCTAGGAATCAAAACCAAGCAAACATAACCTTCTCTCGATGACCATACTAGTTGGTGATGAAATCCAACATCACGTGATCAAGTCAAGAAGGGGCTAGGATATGGTGGAACAATTACGATGGAGACCTGCTTAATGGACTTACGCCTTGGTGCAAGATTCCACACAGTAATTGTGGATTTACCCTCCAAGGAGCCCGAGTGATTTTGAACAATGTCTGTTCCAGGTATAGTGAGACTCCCTTCACCGTCACCTTGTGTAAGTACCTAAATATTGTGGCTACTAAGGACACCAACTCGCAGTCAACCCCTAGGTGGGTACAGTCGACAGTCCAGTCCGAACGTATGGGCAGGATAACAAGTCTAAAATCAACTCGAGAGGCTCCCACACATAATCGTGGGTATACCCTCAAGTGACCCCCAATATACATTCTGACTACTATGAACAGTCAAACCACAAAGGGATAATCTTTGTATATATCCTGAACATGACCTCGTGCGTAACACATGTGTGAGAGGGGGATCCCAGAAAGCCTATACGACAATTGGATTTTCTCTCCCTATCGCAAGATGCTAATGTTTGTTTTGAAAAACTTTGGAGAGTTGTACTCACGGCCTAATCCAAAGTACTAGTCCTAGTCTAATGTTGGTGGAAGATTCTAAAAACAAAAATGTTCTAAATAAATTTTAATTAGCAATAATTTTATAGTTGTTCTTTACTCAAGGGTGTATGAAAGTGAAATTGATGGTATTATGACTCAATTCCCCAAAAATGTACCAGAAAATGAAATGCATTCTTGTCTTTCGATGAATGCCTATTTGTTGATACTGAGAGGGGGGTGAATCTGTATCAAGTACAATTTAAAAACATTTTTTCAACTTATACTTAAACCATTCAATTATATCCAATGAGGAATGAACAATAGTATA
>JASDQU011376032.1:9257-24530 GCA_032191745.1 Picea mariana
AAATATAATCAAAGGGCCATGTTAATATCTTAAGAGGTCACATGCTCAAATCCAGAGGGGGTAGGGTATGTATACTTCTGTAGACTTTATCACTAAAATAGCTGGACTAAAGGGGTCTTATACACCAATTTGGTGTCAAGCTTGACCGTAACCTTAAAAATAGATTATTATTATTATTATTATAAATATAATATATAATGGTGAATAACATGTTAGTATCCAATAAATATAATATATAATGGTGAAGAACAAAACCTTTTGCAATTGTATTTTAAACCCAATATGTAATTTAATCCCATGACCTTAACATAAATATAATATCTAATAAATATAATATATAATGGTGAAGAACAAAGTCTTGTGAAATTGAATTACATGAAAAATGTTATTTTAAACTTAATATGTAATTTGATCCCATGACCTTAACATTACAATTTTATCAAATAAATACAATATATATAATCACCTTAACATTACGATTTTATCAAATAAATACAATATATATAATGGTGAAGAACAAAACTTTGTATAATTGAATGACCAATATTATTTTAATCCCAATATGCAATTTGATTTAACATTGCAATTTTATCAAACAAATATAATATATAAAATGGTGAAGAACAAAGCTTTGTGTAATTGAATGACCAATATTATTTTAAACCCAATCTGTAATTTGATCCCATAACCTTAACATCACAATTTTATCAAATAAATATAATATATAATAAATATAATATATATGTACAATTGAATTGAATAACAAATATTATTTTAAACCCAATGTGTAATTTGATGCCCTGAACTTAACATTGCAATTTTATCAAATAAATATAAATATTATTTTAAACCCAATGTGTAATTTGATGCCCTGAACTTAACATTGCAATTTTATCAAATAAATATAAAATATAAAATGGTGAATAACAAAACTTTACACAATTGAATGACCAATATTATTTTAAACCCAATATGTAATTTGATCCCATGACTTTTGTAATTTTATCACATAAATATAATATATATAATGGTGAAAACAAAATCTTTGTTCAAATGAATGACAAATATGATTTTAAACTCAATATGTAATTTGATAAAGGATTAAATATGTAGTAATAATTTATGGGGTTAAGTTGTAACTTACAATTTTATTAAATAAATATAATGGTGACAATTTTATTAAATAAATATAACAGTGAAGAACAAAACCTTGTGTAGATGAATGGGAAATGTTACAATAATAATAATTTAAAGCTGTATATTAAATTGGTATATGTAATTCTCTTATTTGTGGGACACAGAATAAAGAATCACTTATGTGTAATGATTTGATTACTAAAATCTACAGATGTGTACATACCCTATTCCTTTTTTGATTTGAACTTGTGACTTTCTAGGAGGAAACACGTATTCTTAACCATTAAACACAATAAGACAATAACATTGTGAATGGTCATATCGCCATATTCATTCCTTCACATTTGTGTTGGATAAAACTCCTTCAATAATGAAGGAAAATTTCATCGTGGGTAAGAGGAAGTTCAGTCAATTCATTGTGACATAGATTCAAGATGAAACAAGATTGGAGATAAGAGCTAGGTATCAATTATAAGCTCTTAAGTTACTGATTGTGCACATATTTTACTAAATCACCCATAACTTGTTACCTGTACCATCACAAGAACTAGATACCAAGCTATCATTTGCAAGTAATTAGTTAATATTTCATAAATTTCAAAGTCCTCCTAAGTAGTGGAAACCTCAAGACAACGTCAAGGTAGCTAGAGATTAGGTTAAGGTAGTGAACTCAAGAACCTAAGGAGACAACTTGACAAGGGTGTTAGAACTTTAAGCCAACCAATTTCAAATCAAGGGTTAGGTTGACAACTCTTTATCAAATTGTACTTGTTGACCAAAAATGTGGTCAACAATTTCAGATGTTAACAAGTTTAAAATAAGTGAGAATGAACACCATATCAAGAGAATAGTCCACAAGTTACACTATTCACACTCATAAGAACTAAGAGAATTGGGGGAGGAGGGAATAGTCCATATCTAGGCCCAACTCAACTTGAGTATTGTAACACTAGCTACAATGGCCTCTTTATTAGCTTATGAGGATATTGAACAATGCAAAAAAAAAAAAACAACTTTTGCATGATTGAAATGGTTATATTCATCAAATCAAAGACTTGCACTCTAATGAATCCTTTCTTTGATCTTCTCATTTCCCCCTAATTCAAGTAAAATGGGAATTACATGCTCTTTTCATTTGTTGACTTGTATTATGCATTATAGTCCTATTCAAGTTTGAAACTTGCTAATTTATGCCTTCTTACTTCATCAAATTAAAGACTTGCACTATAATGGATCCTCACTTTGATTGTCTCATTCCCCGTATTCTCACTCAAATGGGAGTTACATGCTCTTTGCATTTTTTGCTTAGCTTTGTACCTGAAATACTTAGCTTAATGTTTTCTCATTATTTTTCTTCTTTGTTTTGGTTTTGGCGATGGTATCAAGCTTTGAAGGGCTTATACAAATGCATCCATGAATCTCCAGCACATTCTTTTACTATATTATTTACACATAAAATATATTTATTAAATATTATATCATCATGCTAATAAACATGTGTAAATAACAATGAATAAGTTTCCTTACTTATGCAATGAAATTAACAAGTAACCAACCTGACGAGAAATCTATTTAATGTGTTTGCAAAATTTTGTAAGACATATATTCAGCGAAAGTTAAGGTGCCAAACAAAATGAATCCAACTCAAAGACTCTTTCATTATGTTCTTATTAATCCCTACTATAATCCCTACTATAGCAATGATTTATTCATTTACCAACCATTATTTTTTCCCGAGGGTTAATTGGACTATCCCAAACCAGACAGAAGCAACCACTCCAGGAAGGTCACACACAACAACGTTGGAGAAAAAACAAGAGGGTACATTAGAAGATGTCACAGGTTGGCCAAAAGCATATGAATAGGATAAAACAATGGAGGCTGGAACCTCGAGTCAGCCACCATAGTAGAAGGGCAAGAAGCCAGTAGCAAGATCACGACATAGATAGGCTACAACAACCATAGTCTTACAACGCATTCTAGAAGGGGTGCATATCATGGCTAACCTATTAGGATGCATGGAAAAACTATGGTACTTGGACCACAATGTGACCGACGTGGACAAGTTCCCTGAGTTTGAAAAGGAAGTTTACCTAGACAATGTGGGTACAAGACCCTTCGACGATTCAATTTTCCAACTGAAACAGTGGGCAGCCAGATTGACCAACACCGGGATTCTAAACTTGTTGGATATCCCACATTTTGGAAGGGTTTGCGACGTAAAAAAATGTGTCAAGCAGTTGATGGCAGTTACCCACGGAGGTTACCTATGGGTGGAAGAGCGTGTCTCTATAAACATAGAAATCATTGTTTTTATTACAGGGCTGCCATCTCGGGGGGAGAGTCTCGCGTAGTACCTTTATGATAAGATAAAGGAGAAGGTGCTGGCGGAGGAGATGAAGAAGACATATGACATAGAAAGAGGGTCGTGCATAATCATCATCAAGTGCATCAGTGACACATCAACAAGGCTAGCCACCAAACTCATGGCGTGCAAATTGCTCAGGAAGTGCCGCAAGGAGGAAGTCCCTATCGGGGTCATCGCAGTTGTAGCACTATGCGTGAAGGGAACTATGCTCGACTGGGCCCTGTACTTGTTATAATCGTTCCTTGAGGACTGCAAAGATGTGCAGGACCTGGGGACAAAGTTTCATTACTCTTGGCTACTCATCCTGATTGCCCTAATCGAATGGAGGGAGCCTAAGTGTAGATACTTTTGCATGTGAATCGGTCCCTGCCACACAACGTGATACATATCGTTGGGGAGCACTTCAGACTCCAAAACCAAAAGTGAAAATGCAATCATGTTCATGGGGTATTACAATGATCTTCAAGAGAGCATTGCCAACATGTTGGCCCTCGACCAAGTTTTGAGGAAACATTGGTCACGTTTGACCACCTTTTGGACTTCGACGCAGTGATAGAGGAAGGAGTGCCCAGGCAGAGCTGATATCGCGTATCTCACTTGTTTTGTGGGATTTGTGGACCCATCATGGGGTTCATTATGGATTTGTAATGAGCTAAGGGATGTCAACCCATGGGTTTACCATGATTAGGCTTTTTTGTAAATGTAAAAGTATATAGAAAAGAATGTAATGTAGAAAAAGGGGATGGGGATGTAGTTGGCTAAGTGCAAGAGGCAAGTAGTTTTGAGTTGCCTTGTGCAGCAAAACCTGTATGAAAGGCTACGTGCTTGATATAGAAGTTGGCTCTATGCCTTGACCTGATTTTGGGAAGGTGGATCTGGTGCTTAGTGCGCAGATCACCTGTCCGGTGTGAAGCTTGGCTCTGTGGCTTAATGGATAGTAGCAAATGAATGTAAGATATTGAAGACTAATAAAGAAGAAGAACTCATTGGTGGATCTAGCCCCACACTGGGGTGAACCACGTATATCCTATGTTGATGGTTTTCTCTCTACTATGATGTTTAGGCTATGAATTTTCTTAGTACATTGAATTTTATATATGATAGATAGATCCATGAATGCTTAGCACTCTATTTATGTTGAATGTGCTAGATCTAACTTATGATGTTAAGTGCGATGTGTATTATGTCATTATTACTGCGTTGATCTATTGTTAGGGTTTGTTATGTGATGTGAATGAAGTGGATAAGTTAATGCATGTTATCTTCTAAGTACCTTGCGAAGTGTTACAATCACAGATCTATGTCCCAACTTGGTTACAGACACTTGAGTCTTGTAACCCCCCTGCCTCTACCTCGGGTGAGACTTTGCCTTCTTCATAGGTGTTTCCGAAAGGGATGATAGTGAGGGTTTTGTTGGTGTGTTTTTGAAGCGTTGAACCCTAGGTCTGCCCCTGTGCCAACAAATGGTTCCATTGCCGGGACCTGAAACTGTGATTGTTGGGAATTGAAGTAAAGAAAAGATAAGCTTTGTGCATAGACTTGCTGTTGTAGTGCACAATACTCTACTTGACTTGTGAAGTTAAGAAAGAAACCTGATCTGAAGAAAAGAGGTTAGAGATTGAAAGAGGTAAATCTTTGTGCTTTGATAAAGTAAGATAAGTGGAAGTTTTTGTTTCGGAAGCATGAATCTAGGTATGTTTGATAGATTTTGTCCTAGTCTAAAAGCTAGGGTATAGCTAGAATAAAAAGTTGATCTGAATAAATTTGATAGAAATAGAGAAAGATATGTTATTCCTATACATAGAAAGAACTTTTGGACTAATAACTGGATGCAGGAACCTAGAAAGCTTTTTTGCAAATTGCAAGTCCATCACTATGATCCTAGTGTGCAGTACAGAAGAAGTTGGGGAGCATATAAGAGGAAGAGAGGATTAACCCTATGTTATAACTGTAGAAGACTGGGACATATTGCTAGGGAATGCCCTGGTGCAGGTCCTATTTGTCTTTGTTGTAAAGTTGATGGTCATGAAGTTGAGGATTGTCCAAGAATGATTGCTAAAGTAGAACAAATGAACATTAGTCAAGAGAATAGGAGCATGTTAGAAGATCATAAAGAGAAAGGAATAGAGGAATTTCAGACTCCATTAGAACAGTTAAAAGAAGTAATGGATGATCACAAAGATGTCATTTTACTAGAGATCATGAAGGAAAAACAACACATAGATACAAGAGTAGGATACTTCGACATAGATTGTGTCTCGAATGAGGAAACACTAGTAAATATTATGCCAGAAAGCACTTGGGAAATTTTGGGATAGCCTAATGTGGTACCTTCACTGGGAATGATTGGCTTGTTTAAAGGAAAGATGATAACCCTATGTGGAAGAGTTACTAATGTACCTGTTATCATCCACAAAACATAGACATAAAAGGATTTTGAATTTATTAGGTTTGTTGAGAACAAAACCCCTTTTCCTCTTTTGTTAGGAAAGACTTGGATCAAGAAGAATTAGATCAGAAGGAAAGCAGAGGAAGAAGCTACAGAAAAGAAAAAGAAAGAACTCAAGGATTTTATAGCTAGAAAGATAGATCAACTGATAGAAGGATGAGAAGTTGAGTTGAAGCAACAGAAGGCAAGAGAATTAGATGTCAAATTTGAAAGAACATAAGAAGGTTTGAAAGACCTATCCATGCAAGAAGAAAGTATAGCCACCCTGGAAGTGCTAGGGGAAGGGATATCAACTTTGAACCCGTTAGAAGCACATCAACATTGCAAAGTCACTACGATAGGAGAAAATAAGGATGAGAATTAAAAGAGGGATATAGAAACAGTTAGAGAGGCTCGCATAACAGGAAAGATGGAAAGAAGGCTCAGGAAGAAGAATGCCAAGTTAGAAAATCCACAGGAAGTTACAGAGAAAACTTCGTAGGAGGCAGGCTTTCAGGCCTTGAACCTCACCGGAACAGCATAACCATGCAGAATGGTACTTCGATACAATGAAGCTATATGACCATTGGAGGCATCCCGACCATTAGAACATTGCTCCAGAATGACTAGGAAGTGCATTTATGGGCAAAGAGACCGCATTTCGGACGTTGAGACCGCGCCATAACAAACAAATTTTCATTAATGGAAGTAGTCCTTCCTGTTGGAAGAATTTGTTACGATGATCACTTATTTAACCCATCTGATGCTGCATTGGGCCCAATTTTTGCCTCCCGTGATTATCTGAGAATTGATTATGTATCGAACTGATATTTTACCTCACCATCCATTGCTTACTCCATCTGTTCGCTTGCCTACCTCGACCTGCCTGTTTAAAAGATAAAATGTCAGGCGAACAGACTGAGTTAGAGAATTCTGTCGAAGAGGTCCTTAAGAAATTCATGGCTGATAGAGCTATATCTGAAGGTATTCAGGCATCATCGACTAGGGGACTTCAGGATTTTGCTTTGACCACATGACATTCTAGCCATGCTAACCCTGCGACTAAGAAGCAAAGTAAGCATCACGATGATCTAGCTAATGCGAAGCAGATCTCGTCGATATTACCAGACTATATCCTGCCTTTGGCTGGCACGGTTAACTGCGACAACATCCCACGGGACTACGAGTACATTTTTATCACCGCATACATCCTGAAGGGGATACGCGTAGAAGGAAGCTAGTTGGAACAGATCCCATCTCTGAAGAATAGTGATTTCAACCTCAACGATAGAAAGAACTATGCCATGATCACACCTCATAGATACCTGATGAAGAAAACTGGGAAGAAGCCTCACATAGTGTCCCAGCCATGGATCAAGGAGTTGGCGCAGTCCACGATATTGAATGTCATGAAGATTCCTCATTTTGGCCAACATCAGGGGGTTAATGCTTTTGTTAAAATCCTCTTGTCGTGCTATCATGGAGGATAACTTTATCTCGACAGGAGGATTACTATGGATCCAACGTTGATCCACTTGATCATAGGACTGAGCATATAGGGACTTGACCCTCAATAGTTCTACCCAGAGAAGGCCTCATATTGCTCCCTGGCACAACACATCAAGGAGGAATAAGACAAAGTTGAGAAGAGAAAGTGAGGCTACAAGGTAGCCTCTATATAGGATGGCGCAATGTGCCTCGCTTGCCAACTTATAGCTGACGAGATTGTAAGAAATAACTGCCCCACATAGGTCACCAATTTCGTGGTGGACCTTGCAGGAAAATGCATGGAGGGGATGCAGATGAACTGGGCAAGTTACCTCGCCAACAAGCTTGCAAAAGACTGCCATGAAGTGCAAGATCAAGGATACGAGTTCCACTTCAACTGGCTACTCATGCTAATTTCATTTATCGCTTGGAAAATGCCGGAAGGAGATACCTTCCTGGAGATCGAACCTTCAGAGTCGTTGGCCGTGAGATTCTCGACCTTATGGTATATGAATGATATGTCAAAGCAATGGCAGTGGAATGCATTGTTCCATGCTTACTATCAGCAACTGAAGGTTTCCATTGAGTCGTTCCCGCGGATGACACCACGCACCTTGCACCAGTATAGACTAATCACTAAGTTTCATGCATATTGACATTTAACATATATTACTACATGCAAGGATGAGAGCAAAGAAAAATTACAGTCTTATTACAAGATGACCAATGAAGACATGGAGGAGATCACCAAGGAATGGTTGACAAAGTTCCTTCTACTAGTTGTAGATGCAGAACTATCCGACGCTGAAATTATAGGAAGCCCCTTGGTCACCCGGGTTGAGCATGTCCGACAGACCAATGCAAAGAAGAAGAAGAAAAAGGAGGAAGTCCAAGACATAGAGACTGATGAGGAGGAAAATGCCTCAGAGGAAAATGGATCTGGCTCACCCGTAGGAGAAGGAGGAGACAAAGTAAATCAAGAAGTAGGAGGGGAAGAAGGATAAAAACAAGGAGAAGGCAAAGCTACACCACTGAAGGATCCCCCTACCAAGATAGAGACACCAAATAAGAGGAAGGTTTCTCCGCAGAAACCCTCGGCAAGAAAGAATACTTGCATCAGTAAGCCCCAGCTAGAGGCTAGTCTCATGGAGGATGACATTAGTCTAGTCTGCAGAGCAATGGAGGATGCATCCGAGGATCTCCTGTAGGGATATGGAGAGAAGCAGGATGAATTATGTGGCAGGATAGAAAAGGAACTGAGCGAAGTACAGGAAGCTATTCGCTCAGTCCATGTAGTCCCTACTGCATCCTCTTTGTCATAGGTTGTAGAGTTGGGGGATGAGCCAGCCCAACTTTGAAGACTTGCAGATGCAACAGAGGCTCGACTTCAGTGAGTCCAAGAAGAAAAGGAAAAGGCTACATAAGCCTTGAAGAAAGAAAAATAAGAGATCTTGGAGCAATTACGAGTTGCGCGGTACTGTGTGATCGCTTATGAAAATGAGAAGGATGAGTTCTGGGTGATGCTCAAGGAAGAAAAAGCGAAGATACATAGGTAAAAGGACCAGCTGCTCCCAGAGCAGACTACAATCAAAGAAGTGGCGAGAAGAGCACTTTTCTTTGTGCTAGGCTTGGCATGTGAGGAACATGAAGCATTCTAGGTTCAGGTGATGAAGCTCGCTGAGGCCATCCAACAACTTCAAGCAAGAGAAACAGATTTAGAGATCCAAGCAGTACCAAGCACTCCGCAAGAAGTGCGTGACTAGAGGGAGGAAGCTGCTAAGAGTGCAGTCGGAAGGATTAAAGCCCTCACCTCAGAATGCAAGTAGTTGAGTGACATATGTACACAGATCTACAAATGCCTCATGAAAGATCCAGATATTAGGAATTTAGAAGCGCAGCTATAGGAGGTGCAACAGCAGGCACTGATAGTTCAAGCACAGATGAAGTCACTCACTGCAGTCAAGAGAATGAAGATATCACAAGAACAATGTGTGGACCAACAACAGATTACTTCCATCTAGGGCAGAGTGATGGAAGTTACACAGAGGCTACAACCGGTGCAGGAGGAATCCTGCGCGATGTTTGAAGAGATCAAAGGAAAAGGCTTGCAACTGGACCAAGTGGTTGCAACAGTGGAACAAAGCCTGGAAGGGCTTGTTACAGAGAAAATGATCCAGGAATTCGTTGAGCAAGAGGCTCAGGTGAAGCAACAAGTTGAGGTAGCTTGAGCTAAGCTCGAGGCCTTCAAAGTGGCACTGTCTAGATCTGAGTGACTAAAGATGAGACACAAGTGAGTGTTGGGGGGCTGTTGGCCCTCGACCAAGTTTTGAGGAAACTTTGGTCAGGTTTGACCACCTTTTGGACTTCGACATAGTGATCGATGAAGGAGCTCTCAGGCGGAGCTGAGATCACGGATCTCACTTGTTTTGTGGGATTTTTGGACCCAACATGGGGTTCATTAGGTTTTTGTAACAATTTAGGGGATGTCGGCCCATGGGTTTACCCATGATTAGGCCTTTTTGTAAATGTAAAAGTATAAAGAAAATAATGTAATCTAGAAAAAGGGGATGGGTATGTAGTTGGCTAAGTGCAAGAGGCAAGTAGTTATGAGTTTCTTTGTGCAACAAAACCTGTATGAAAGGCTTTGTGTTTGATAGAGAAGTTGGCTCTGTGCCTTGACCTAATTTTGGGAAGGTGGATCTGGCGCTCAATGCGCATATCACCTGTCTGGTGTGAAGCTTGGCTCTATGGCTTAATGTGCAGGAGTAGGAAAATGTAAGAGATTCAAGTCTAATAAAGAAGAAGAAGTCGTTGGTGAATGTAGCCCCACACTGGGGTGAACCACGTATATCCTGCGTTGATGGTTTTCTCTCTGCTATGATGTTTAGGCTATGAATATGCTTAGTACATTGAATGTTATATATGATAGATAGATCCATGAATGCTTAGTGTTTTATTTATTTTGAATGTTCTAGATATAACTTATGATGTTAAGTGCGATGTGTATTATTTCATTATTATTGCATTGATCTATCATTAGGGTTTGTTCTGTGATGTGAATGAAGTGGATAAGTTAATTCATGTTATCTTGTAAGTACCTTGCGAGGTGTTATAATCACAGATCTGTGTCTCAGCTTGGTTACAGACACTTGAGTCCTGTAACCCCCCCTGCCTCTACCTTGGGTGAGACTTCACTTTCTTCGCAGGTGTTTCCGAAAGGGTCGGTATTGAGGGTTTTGTTGGTGCGATGTTGAAGTGTTGAACCCTGGGTCTTTCCCTGTGCCAACACAACACTTGGTGGATTACTCCAGAAGTGGTCACGCAATATCAAGACATCGCCAACTTCAAAGTGACTAGGCATACCATCTGGATCCAAGCACGAAGGGATCCTGAGAAGGAATGGATACAACTGTGATACTGCATCAAGGAAGAGGATGTAGAGATGGACATCAAGGATGGGAATATGACTAGAGAGTTCCAATTCGGATTCAAGAGATGTCCATAGAAAAGGAGGTTGATGCAGGGAAATAAAAAACACCTGTCAGAGATAAAACTATGCCCAAGAAGCTGACACAACAAAATAAAGGGGGTGCACCAAAGAAAGGTACCCAGGTGGGAAAAAAGGACACGAGCCAGGCACCGAAAGAACATGAGAAAGGGGATGAGACAACACAAGGAACCACATCAATTGCTACTAAAAAGGAATAAGGCCAGACCAAAAGGCCGATCATACACACTGGGGGTGTGCGCAAGAATGAAAAGGTGCACAAGATGCTGCCAGAATATACAATCACCAAGGAATATGGGAACCTCGTAGCTGAAAGAGTCCACGACCGAGAGTTTGAGGAGTTTGAAGACGCCCGACACCAAAGGGACAAAATTTAGGATGAGTTGGACGACATGCGACAGGTCCTAGAGCAGATCCGAGAATCACAGAGGGTGGGAAAAGGAACAGAGTCATTCCTTGCAACATCAGAAGTAGGAGCTAAGGCTATGCCGAGGGAACAAGATCTGATCTAGATGATAGAACAGGCGAGCTCAAATTTCCACGTTACACCGAGCATGCTACACATGGATGAGATTGTAGGCCAGACATCCTTGAAAGATTTGGTGTAGATATAGTTGATCATGGGGTGGATACCAACCAATGCACTATACAAATGACAAGTTAGTGTCGTGCAGGAGTTGCAGTCGCGTGCACTAACATATGCAACAATATTACAGCACACCAAGGACAACAAAGAGGATTTGGAGTTTGTGCTCGAGCAAGTCAATATTAAGACCAAAGATGAGGAAGATTGTGTGGATAGGATCGAGTAGGCATTGGATGTAGCCTATGATAGAATTCGAAAGAGCACGCAAATAACAGAGCCCACAACAATGTATAAAAATGGTCTGATTGTGAAAACAATCGATCAATACAGGCAGGAGATTGAGAACCTATGGGAACAACTCATTCCTACTGTTGTTCCTGAGTCTGTACTTAAGGCTTAAAAGTACAGTGTCAAGGCATCCGAAAGTAGGTGAGAAATGGGTGAGAGGATAACGTCAACCTTTAGTAAAGGAAACTAGGGAAGATTTCTACGTTGGCGTTGTCTAGCTTCCAACTGTTCCTGAGTAGTTATATCTTGTTCAATGGCTGCCCATGAACATTCAAGTTCGTCCCAGTTATTAGCAGTTTTAATGATTAAGTCAAAAAGGTTTAAGGAAATATGCGTTTGGTTCGATAGTCCGTGTTCGATATTAGGTTGTGTTGCTGCAGGGACAGTCATGGAGGAACAGTAAGAGTATGAAAGGATTTAAATAGAGATTAAATGTTGTCTCGATTTGGTCGAATAAAAGAGAATTTTACGTTTTAGGGAACAAAATAGAAATGCAAATGAAGGCTCTTTCCCGTAACTGTATTATATTTTAATAGAAGGTGTGAGATGAGAGAAATACAGTTAGCTGCGTATAACGCAAGGTTCCTGTTAAAGAGAAAACTCACATATAAACAGAAGAGGAAATTAGTCAGGAAATAACTGACATAGAAAAGAATATATATAGAATTCTGAATGTGCAGATTGGTCTTACACCCACTGATAGCTGGTGCAGAGGAAAGACAATAAACAATTTACAGAAAACCGAAATTCTTTCGTTATAGTAGTGGTCATACTAAAGTATAACGAAGCGCATCAATTATAAATAATGGAATGAAATGAAACATGAAACATGAAGAAACAAACTTGTAACACAGTCTTGACGGAATCGAGAATCTCCAGATTTTCTTATATTAACTTCTCGAATGCAAAAAACTCTATTACAATCGACACAAAAAAGGTCCAGCCCTGTTTACTTCTTTCTGTGATATATTTATACAATTTTACATTTTAGTTAGAATCTCAATGGTTACACAAATTTGGTTACAACCGAGAGGAGCGCAATCGCTCCCTTTTTCCTACTCTATTTTCAATTGGTGCCAGGTGCTTGTCTTTGCGCGGATTCGGTGCAGGCGATACATTTCTCCACAAACTGAGATACGAGCTGCGAAGGTTCCGCTTGACAGCTGGCCTCGACGAAGTAACATTCTCGGGCTAACTACTGTAGCTTGTCCCCCATTTGTGCATCGACGATGTTGAGGGCACTTAGTTGTGCACTGGGTTGGATTAAGTGCTTGTCAACTTGAGCCATGTCCACCCTGTCCATCTAAGAGATATCTGTCGAATCTCTCTCATCCTTCTCTTTCAGATCGAGCGAGATCTATTCTACATTCATTTGCATTAATGTTTCTGCGTCGCCTCCACTGTCCATACTCAACAGCTCGCCATCTATAGCATTGAAGGCTTCTTCTAATGAATTGGTTACTTTTTGGGCCTGTTCCTTGCCTAGGGCAATATTATGCTCCCAATCCTTCAACATAATGTTACCTCTAGTTTTTTCTGAGATGGTGAGTCCGGGAGGAACTACCAAAACTCTGTTGTTCGTGGCTATCACTGCCTCCTGAAAGGAGACCCGAGCTAGTTCTGCATTCCTTTCTCTGACAGTCAGGTTCTCGGAAATCCGATGCATCAACAGGCAGTCCTCTCGAATCACTCCCACTTTGGCTAGAAAACTCTGTTGTGCAGAAGAGATCCTACTCCGAATCTCGATCGCTCGAGATTTAAACCCCTCGACATCGATCACCCTGCTTTCAGCGACCTCTACCTGAGCCTGCAGCTCTACGATCATAGTCCTCTGTTGACCCGTCTGTATCTGACCATCTCAGATCACTAGATGTTCTTGCTCCAGCTTGGCTTTGAGCACTTCTATTTCATTTCTATCAGCTAGTCGAGCCAATTCTATTTCCCTGCTCACCTGACCTTTAGTGTTTTCTGTGGCTGAAGCTACTCTGGCTTCGAGAGTCTTGATCAGGCGATTTTTTATTTTGAGCTGGTTTTTCAACACTCCAACTGAAAATTGATTCGTCGATGCATACGCTCCTAGCGTTCCTGTAATCTCCATGAAGAATTTTTCATTCTTTTTGTTCTTTCCATCGGTCATAACCTTGAATTTTTTAGTGGTCGATTCTCCCTCCTGGTAGAATTCCCTTTTCACCACCGCTTTCCTCTTTTTGTCAAAGAAGAACTCGTTTGGAGGAAGTTCTTCTGCTCTGATAGGCCTCAGTTCCTCATTGAAAATCCATCCTTCTTCTATATTTTCTTGCGTCGACTGCAAGGGGGTGACAGAAGTGATGGGTTCCCCAATCTGTTGCGCTACCTTCCCTGGGGTGATGACCGGGTCCTGCTTTTTCGGAGGTTCAGGGGTCTTCGTCTCAGTTTCCGGATTCTGGGTCTCTAGCGGGTCTAGATTCTGTGCCTCTGTTTCGGGCTTCTTCATTTTCTCCCCCTCATTTTGGCTTTTTCCTAAACCAGAAGTTGCATCTTTGGGGCCTTAATCATCCTTCGGTTCCGTCTCAGAAACGCCCAGGCTCCCTCCTCGCAGCACCGCGGGAAGACATCTTCGTCTGTGTTCCTGGAATCTCAATACAGAGGTTGTGTCTTCAGGTGCTAAAGATTGGACCTGAGCTAGCACTTCCTCATAAGAGCTCGCCCCTCGAAAAATGTCATCTGGGGGTGAAAACTCAAGTTCAAACCTCTTTAGCCCACAATTAGCTAAATGGTTGCTCACAATTTTCTGAGGATCATGTTTTTTATACTCAATGGAGACCAAACTCAGGTCTTCAAGGGCTGCAGCCTCAGCTTTGGCATGCCCAAAATCCAATAAAGAATAAGAATTTAGCCGAACGGGGAAAAACGACCATACCTTCTTTGAAGATGCTTTGAGTTCTTTACTCACCCTGCCAATCACCGTTTGTCGGGCGATCTCACGACAAGCCATCTTGTCGAGGATGAACAGTGGTAGTGCAAGCAGGGGAACAACAGCTCTGAACACTCTTAAGTAGGAAAAATCTGCTTCTACGTACCAGTCCGCTATACCACTCAGACTTGCATCAATGCTATCCGAGATACGAGGTGGCGGGCGACCAAAAATGGTGATGTGCAGGGGCACCATTACCCAGTTGAAAATTTCATAAATGAATTTGTTCGCTTTATTCTCCCATAGTTTGTCGTGATACTCATGTACAGGTTTTTCTTGGGCTGTATTCCAAGCCCAGCTCATCAAAGGGAATGGTTTCATGGAACATACCACATCCATAATATATGTAGACATGAAAAATGAGGATGGTCTCCCGCTTGCCCTCTGCTCCCGATACTCTGTGACCCGGTTGGCCAAACTGTCCGAGAGTATCTTTGCCCAATTAAACGAGCAACCTTATGCGACCCAAAACATGAGAGGCACCCATGCAATGTAGAAATTCGATGTGTCCTCCCTT
>JASDQU011376034.1:4448-24354 GCA_032191745.1 Picea mariana
AGTAACCTATTTCCTTAACTTTAGGGCTTCTTGAAATTTCTTGTTAAAACCAATTTACCCTTTAATTAATGACTTGCAACCAATTAGGGTCTTCTTAACCCATATTATAACCAATTAGGGGCTTCTTAACCCATATTATAACCAATTAGGGTCTTCTTAACCCATCTTTGGGGCTTCCAACTTTATGACCTCATAGCTCCTCAACCATGAGGAACAACGTGGTGTACCACCTATCGCTAGAAACGGCATGACAAGGACTATCCATCTATGAGTGTTTTACATGCATTCACACTATACTTCATGTCCATATTCCTCAACGAACTTTGGGTCCCATGAACACACCTTCAGAGCTTCATGTATACTTCATGAAATGCACCCAACACATATGCTGACATCAATCACTCCATCAATGATAACTAACTCACCATCAATCTCAACCACATCTCTAGGGATTCCAGACTTATCCAAGGGTTGACATCAATGACAACCAATTGTCAAAACCAATTGTCCAACACCTTCTCTTCTTGCACATTTTTACATATCCATATTCCAAATCTGGCTCTATGGATGTCTTTTATGGTCAATAATCATTCCATAGACTACTCATGTGCCCCAAATAGACTTGTGAGCAAGGAGTTATGCCCTTTGAAATTAAACTAGTGCCAAAATTATACCCTTAACTTTTTCAACTGTAAATTTCTCATAGGAGCTATGTTTTGCATCCAGGATAGCTCATTGGAAAGCTCTCTCCAAGTTCTTTTATTTAAGCTACAAAAATTGTATGTGGTACCTTCGGTACTTACAAATTTGAAAATTGAACTCTTAAAAATGTTGTTTAGGGTCTCAAAATGCCCCTACAAGTTGAAGACCTCCAAAATGGCATTGCTAATGATGGAAGGGATTCGAAACAATTATGTTCATACATAATAGCAGGGAGAGGAAAATATATTTTATTGTTTGTATGTACCAATACATAATGTGGGGATTAGTCCCATTTTTAATGAGAAAACGCATAAATACTTGTTCATTATTTGAAGAACCAACGGAAAAAAAAAGAGGAAATTAGATCTTATTCATCCTTTCGTTCGTCCATGAACAATATCTCCTTTCCTTCCCATTTGTGGACAAGATGGGATATACTTTCCAATAAAAATGTACCAAAATTCCATCTCATCATTCATATTTATGTTGTACTTATAATAAATATCCCGAAGATTACATAATGCTTACTCTTAAGTTGTTTGTTTACATAGTAGTGATATTTTTCATTTCTCTTTTTATCTTTGGATTTCTATCGAACGATCTAGGATGTAATTCCAAATGTAAAGAATAGAGAAAAAAAGTATCTAGGTTAATGAGTCTTTTCCGTTCTTTAGAAAGATTCAGAGTTATCCATTTTCAGGATCAATAGTGACTGAATGAAGAGAGAGGGATTCAAACCCTCGGTACAGATGATCCGTACTATGGATTAGAAATCTATCACTTTGGTCCACTCATCCATTTCTCCAAGATGGAAAATTTCATGTTTAGAAAAATGAATGATGAAGTAAAGGTGTATACCATAGCATGTACGGATTGTATCGAAAATATAATGAATATTGCAATTATTCAGTTAGATAAAAACCAATCTGTGAATCGTAATTTTCATTTTGTTTCTAAAAAAATTATATTTTTTCTCTTTCTTTTTTTTGACCTGCCTGGCCTGTCCACTAGCCAGGCCAAGAAAAGCAAAGAATCAATCATACAGTGCTTTACCTAATTTGAGAGCTAAAATAATTGTTGCAAAAGCAAGAAAAAAAGATATAAAAAATCGAACCTCTATTATCATCTCTTCATTCCCTTTCCAATCATTTTGAATAAATGAGTTACACGGATTAGTCCATGTATTCCTCTCCAGTATCAAATTTCAATATCTAGATATTGTAATACATGAATGAGCTCTCTATCTATTTTATTTATTATTGTAAAGATATAAATTGCTCAAGGCTATAGGTTCCTATTGAAACTACACAAATGGGGAAGAAGAAGAGAAAATAGAAGAGAAGAAAAGTGATTGATCTCAATAAAATTTTATTCATATGTTCATCGCATTGATGGGATCATCGGAGTGAAAGAAACCCAAATGGATATAGAGGTTATTGCACAACTTATTGTTCTGACTCTAATGATCGTATTGGGCCCATTAGTAATAGATAGAGCTTTGGATGGATGAGAGATCCATGTAAAATATCATTTCACTATTTTAGTTGATAATGTAACAAATCACACTCATAAACTATAAACGCCACAATCCCATTGACATATATTCCGTCACTCCTTTCCTTACACATTTTAATCCAAATTTTGGAATTCCTTGATTATTGCTCTTCCATTTTCGAGAGAGAAGAAAGGATTCTATCAATTCTAGGTTGTTTTTTTTCTTTATCAAGGAATTTTTTCCTCGACTCCTCTAATATTCTAATTGAATTATTTATAATTCATTTTTGAAATATCTTCCTCTTCCAGGAGAGAAGGGAGGATTCCATTAAGTCAAGGTGGTTCATCTTTATTTTACTTGATCTAAGAACCATAAACTGGAATGGATCCATATTTTTAGCTTTCAATATTTGTTGATCTTTTATGGATATGGATAAGGATAATGAGGAAGTCTTCGATTTCTTTATTTATAACTACAACCAATTTATCCATAACTAAAACTGAAAATACTTCAAAATTATGTCCAGATCATCTGTGAAAAGTGAAACTTGAACTCTATCCATGACCTTTCTCTCATTGGTTGGTCGTTATCTCTTCTCTTTGTATGCACATATGTTCCCTATTCTATATTTATTTTCATATAGACAATTTGCACCATTATGCTCAAAGGTCGATTTGGTTCCTTAAATTCATTCATGACCTAGTTTAACCGTTGAAATGTGCTCGGGTCAATCCATGGAGGAAGAACTTAAAGAGAAAATATTGGGTTGCAGCATACATAAAGAACATTATACAACGAGAGTGTACCTAGCAGATCTTACTGTCCAATAACAGACGACTATTTTGTAGGAAAGTTCTATCAAAATCAATTGTTTATGTTCGATCCATGTTGAGCATACCTCGTCCTTGCGAGAAATAATTATTAATAAAGGAGGGACTTATGTCACCAAAAACAGAGACTAAAGCTAGTGTTGCATTCAAAGCTGGAGTTAAAGATTATAGATTAACTTATTATACTCTTGAATATCAAACCAAAGATACGGATATCTTGGCAGTATTCTAAGTAACTCCTCAACCATGGGTGTCACCCGAGGAAGCAGGAGCAGCAGTAGTTGTTGAATATTCCATCGGTACATGGACCATTGTTTGAACAGATGGAATTACAAGTATTAATCATTACAAGGGGTGATGATATGACATTGTTGGCCCTTGGTCATGTATTAAGGAAGAAAGCGAAGATTAAGGAAGAAAGACAAAGTATGAAGTGCGCGGAAGGCACACAAACTGAGCAGGGGTCGAAGTGGTTAAAGAAGCAGAAAAGAAGGAGCAAAGTAAAGGAAAAATGAGTCGTTAAAGGAGAAGATCAAAGAAGACAAAGCAGAAAAGAAGATGAATCGTGGACAGGTCAGCAAGCGGAAGAAGACACTAATAGGTGCTTTAGAGGAGAAGGAAGGACAGGGTGGCGGAGTCCTGAAAAGGCAGGTTATATGGACCTAGCATTTTGGTACCTAGGGTTTGACACCTAGACTTCGGTCTAGGGTTTTCTGAGAGTCATGAGATGTATAAATAAAGGTCTAGAAGAGTTGAAAGGGTTGTTGTTGTGGTTATTGTTGGTAATAGCAATATTGAGAGATAGAAGTGTTTTCATTCTTATATTCTGGATCTTCAGCTGGGTGCACAAGGAGGGGGGATAAATGGGAGAGATAGAGAGGGATCTACAGCTAAGTGTGTTGATAGAACTATATGTTTTCATCCATTATATCAAGAAACACAGTTTTTTGGACATAGCCCTAGGGACAGGGTGAACCACGTAAATCTTGTTGTTCTTTGTGGTTGATGTTGTGTTATTTGCTATCTGTTATACTGTTATTGCACGGTTGTTTTCACCATTAGAGATAGGAGACATAAGCTTACTTCGCGAAGCTAAGTATAAATAATCTCTAGGTTTTTATTACGTTGTTGTTTTGGAATCATTTTGCATTTCCTCTGGTTGTAGACACTTGTGTCCTGCAACCCCCCTATTGCTACTTCGGGTGAGACTTCATCTGCTTCGTAGGTGTTTTCGAAAGGGCCAGTAGTTAGGGTTTGTTGGTGTGTTGTTAGATTTGAACCCTGGGTCTGCCCCTGTGCCAACAAATGGTTCTGTTGTCAGGACCAAGATCTTCATGAGGTAATGTCGAGGTGGTTCCCATCAAAGACAAAGATTCAAAAGTGGATAGAATAACAAGAAAGGGACTTCGTCGAAGCTCGAAACAAGAACCCTAGCATTAGTACAAAACACTGGTTGGGAAGGTACATCTTTACTGATGTGCATGAGATTTTCTTTGCAGAAGTTCATAAGAATTTATACGAGTGGCTAGCCAGATTAGCGGACTCTCAATTTGAGATCATATCTAGACCACTTGTGGTGTGGACAACAACGTTGATTAAAAAAGTCAAGAGAGTCGATAACATTGTGTCTAGAGCGGTGGATCTCTGGTTTGATAGCACTCTTGGAGGGTACATTACTAAGTTTTCTATTGACAAAGTAGAATCATATAGCCAAGCAGAGAGATATTTCTTCAAGGGACCTAGAGGGAAGTTTTTACAATTTTTAAAGCTAGAGATTAAGATGTTATTGCATGAGAAGAATATCTTGAAGATACAGTAATGAGTCAGATTTGAAAGCTAATGTTCAAGAATTCAGACAAAGACAATGACGCAGAGGTTGGACACACACACAGTGGTAGATCATTCGGGAAGGTTCGTCTTGTGAACCTTTTTAAGCAAAGTTACGGACCATTGGCACAAGACGAAGATTTCTATAGTGGTGAAGAAGTAGGGAGATCAGACGAGGAGTATTCAGCGTTCGCAAGGGCAGAGGAAGTAGAGACTGAAGAACTTTGCCGAGAAGAACCAGAAACTTCAGGGACTGCGCCTACTGTAGAATTAAGTATTATTACTCCTCCTATTGTTTTAGCATCATTAAGTAACCAGAGTAACCAGAGTAACCAGAGTAATCAGAGCACCCAGAGTATTGTTACAAGTAGTTTAGTACATACTCAGTTGAGAAACCAAGGAAGATCTATGGCAAATGAAATGAGGTTACCCATTTTCAGAGGAGATGGATCTAAGGATCCTGACCAGCACTAGTTCTTATGAAAAGTTGTATGGAGCATTAAGCAAATCACCGATGAAGCTGTTAAGAGAGCTCAGTTCAGTACTACCTTAAGGGATCGTGCATTGAGATGGTATATGAAGTTTTTTTCTGGATCTGTATAGCCTAAACTATTGAATGACATTAAGACTACGTTGAGTGTGGAGTTCAAGAAACCCAAGTCAGAGTCATAGTGCATTACAGAGTTGAAGCAAATCAAGTAGAAGGTAACTAAACCTATTTGGGAATTTGACCAACGGTTTAATACCTTGACATGCCATTTAAGCTTTCAGATTCCGGACGAACAAAATAAGGGATGGTTCATCGTTGCCCTCCTGCCACATATTAGAGTTCCTCTGATGCAACAAAAGGTCACTTTGCATGTTGAAGCATTAGAGATTTCTATGAAACTAGAAGCAGCCCCTGTATGCGAATCTAGCCTAAGTATGAGTCAGATTTTGAATCAATTAACTAGTTTGTCTTTACAGGTTGAAGACATGAAGAAAGATAAAGGAAAAGAGAAAAGAGAAGACATTGGGTGTATCATATGTAAATCAGAGGGCCATGACAAAGAGAATTTTCCCTTATTTAATGAATACTTGGCCTCTAGAGCCCTTAACCCCTTGATGCAGTCTATTGTACCATGGTGCGAAGTATGTAGAACCAGACATCACCCTGGAGAATGTTATTATATGCATAAATATGTCTAGACACCTACCAATCTTTATTATACATTTTGCAAATATGTGGGGCATGATGAGAAGGATTATAGGGCTTATGACCTCATGCATGAAAGATCAAGAGAGACATATAGAATTCAAGGAGAGTTACAGCTAGAAGGGAATGTTGCTCAGTTCAACTCCCCAAGAAGAGCAAACTTCAACCCTCGTGGTGGGTTCAGAGGAAGAGGATGAGGAGAAGGTATGGGTCGAGGTTGAGGTCAGATTATTTGCTATAACTATGCCTAGCCAAGTCATTTGGCAAGGTATTGTCAGAACCCTTGTACTACTTGCAAGTATTGTAATTCATTTGACCATGTCATTGAAGACCATCCAATATTGTTAGCTAAACTTCAGGAAAGACGAGGTGGAAACCAGCAAGTCCAACTAATATTAGTTGAACCTCGCAATGAGGAACCTAGCGTCGTTGTTATTACTAGAGGAGGTGTTGTTACAAGAGAATATAGGGTGACTCCAGGAAAGACTACTGATGGATCAGGGATCAGAAGAGCTGCAGAGAAGGCACAATTGTTTGATCCGAGGAGGGAAACCATACTTTTGAAGAAGCAAGGAGAGAATTTGTAGGAGAACATGCTTCTTCATCTAGGGCACAACCATAAGTAAAGGAATGTGAAATGCCTCCAACATTTGATCAGTCCAGGCAAGGAAAAGAGGTAAGCAAACTGGTGTACTTCTTGTATACTTGTATCAATTTGATTAAATATGAAAGAGTTGTGAGAGTTGTGAATCAAGTATCTAGGAAAAGGAGGACAAACAAGGAACCACACCTAACTGCTCAGATCGGAGACTACGACGTGGACTATGTGGTCCTCGCCCTGGGATCAGAAGTAAATGTTATGACGAAGCAGAATTGGGCATTGATGGGAAAACCTAAGTTGATTTACTCTCCTATTAGGCTCATAATGGCTAATCAACAGGCAGTGAGCCCCTTTGTAAGACTAGAGCATGTCCCTGTGGACATCGACGGAGTGAGGACATTCGTAGACTTCAAAGTGATTGAGACTGTTGATGATATTTGTCCCTATCCTGTGTTGTTTGGTATTGATTGGGCTTTCAACAATCTGAATGTTGTTGACCTAAAAAAGAGAAGAATGAAATTCGAGGGTAATGGCCTTAAGGTCATGCACCTCTTGATCCTGATGAAGATCACAGATACACAGAGCCTATAAGAGAAGAAGACCACACCTATGAGCTAGAGAACATCTATAAACTGACAGCAGGACAATGGGATTATATTAATCCCATAGCAGATGGAAATCTAAGTTGACTAAATGAGAGTCCATGCTCATCAGATTCAGAAGAAACAATGGAAAATTAGAAGAACAGAATATATGAAATCTCTACGTGGAGGTGTGCCATATTGACCAAGGTAGTTCATTGGATTGGCACATAAGTAAGTAATCTTCCCACATTTGATGGATTGAATCATTTAGAGACATTTCTAGCTAAATTTGAGAGAATTGTACCAGTACAACAAAGGATGTTGGCACTGGAGGAAGCCTTGAAAGCAACACCAGCTAGATGGTGGGGAACACATAAGAGGAACATCGTGGAATGGGTACAGTGTCGCACCTTATTGACAGTGCGCTTTTCAGATCAAGCTGAAGGTGGAGAAGTTCGATATACATGTCAGAGTTGTCCTAAGGACCATGTGCGAAGTTGTGAGGAAACCTGGAGTAGCATTCCTAAATAACAGTGGGTACATAAGTTCATTAACACCTTAGATACTATGCCTATCAACTAGTATCTTCAACCAAAATTGCGCTTCGCCACTACATATTGGTATGGTATGACCCAAAACTTTATAGCTACATTCCTATTTGAAAGTCAGTACCCCACAGTAGATCAAGCTTTACAAATTGTAAGACGGAAGGTCTTTGAGGAAGTATCTAACCCCCCTTTTGAACAAGAAGAAGATGAATGGATTGCACCTCTTCAGCGGTTACAGGGTTGTTATAATATTAATGTTCATGAAGATGATGATCCTAGGAATATGCAAATTTCAGAAACTGAAGGTCAAAGAGATATAGAAGGGCCAGGGATTGAATTACCTTTTGTAGGGCAGCCTATTAAAATTAAGAAAGTTAATATTGGAATAGAACAAGCGCCTAAGTTAGCAAATATTGGAGACTATTGGGACGATGCTACTATTAGTAAGATTATAGAACTATTGCATGAGTACAAGGACTTGTTTCCAACCAAGTTCATAGATATGAAGGGAATTAAAGGGCCCATGGGAGAAATGAAGATCCCTTTAAGAGTAGATGCAATACCTATCAAGCAGAGGCCTTACAGACTGAATCCCAAGTATAAGCAGAAATTTAAGATTGAACTAGATAGAATATTGGAAGCATGAATCATAGAACGAGTTTAAGAATCTGAATGGATCATCCCTATGGTGGTCTAGGATAAGAAGTCAGGAGAAATCAGAATCTGTGTAGATCTAAAGAAGTTGAATGATGCATGTTTACATGACCCAATCCCTACACCTTTTACTTACGAAGTTCTAGATAATGTAGGTGGACAAAAAGTTTATTCATTCACAGATGGATTTTCAGGCTATCACTAGATCAGAATTGCTAAGGAGGACGGACATAAGACTACATTTGCAACAAAATGTGGTTCTTTTTAGTACACTGTGATGCCTTTTGGGTTGAAGAATGCACCAGCCATATTTTCCAAGGTGGTGGTCGAAGCATTTAAGGAATTTTTACATAATTTTTTGGAGGCCTACTTTGATGACTGGACCATTTTTAGCCTACTGAAAAATCATATTGAATGTTTGAGATTAATGTTACATAAGTGCAGCCAATGTCAGATGGCCCTGAATCTGAAGAAGTGTATTTTCTTTTCACCTTTTGGAGTTTTGTTAGGACACAATGTGTGTAAGCAGGGGTTGTTGGTAGATCCTTCCAAGATCGCTATCATTGTTGATCTACCTCCTCCTACTTTGATTAGATAGTTGCGCATTGCATTGGGACACATTAGGTATTATAGGAAGTTTATTAAGGGCTACACACAGATAACAACACCTATGGAGAAGCTATTAAAGAAGGATAGTAAGTTTCAATGGACAGAAGAATGCCAGCAGAGCTTCGACACACTAAAGAAGAAAATGGTCACTGCGCCTATCTTGGTTTTTCCAGATTGGATTAAGGAGTTCAATGTTCATGTTGATGCTTCATCCATTGCATTAGGAGCAGCTTTGGCACAGCCAGGAGAATTATATATTGACCACCCAATAGCCTTTTCTAGCCGAAATCTTTCTACATCTGAAAGGAATTATACTACCACTGAAAGAGAAGGTTTAGCCATGGTATATGCACTACAGAAGTTTAGACACTACTTGTTGGGAGGACATTTTAAGATGTTTACTGATCATTTTGCGTTGAAGTACTTAGTCAACAAGCCAATGTTGGGGGGAAGAATATGCAGATGGCTAATACTATTCCAAAAGTATGATTTTGAGATCGTGGTCAAGCCAGGGAAAATGAATAAGGGACCTGACCACTTATCCAAGTTAGAACATGGAGAGGAACCTACCAGTTTGGATGATACACTACCAAATGCACAGTTGTTGGCTATTAGAAAATTCAATGATCACTTTGCCGAGATAGTCCAGTTCCTATCCATGAGAATAGCACCTCGTGAATATACAGTTATTCAGAAGAAACAGCTGGTTGTCCGCGCTGCATATTTTCAACTTATAGTTGGACAGTTATATAAGATGGGACCAGGTGATATCTTGAGGAGATGTGTCATGGAGGTAGAAAGACCATTGATTCTTGCAGAAGCACATGAAGGCATCGTAGGAGGACACTACGTAGGGAAATTAATGACGCAGAAGGTTCTCATAGCTGGCCTCTGGTGGCCCACTTTACATAAGGATGCTAAGGAATACTATAAAGCCTACGATGTATGCCAAAGGATGGGGAAGCCTTCTAGAAGGGATGAAATGCCTTTAGCACCTTAGTTAAATTTACAAGCATTTGAGAAATGGGCTATTGACTTTGTGGGACCTATCAACCCACCAAGAAGGCACACAGGAGCTTGATACATCATCACTGCTACATAGTATTTGACCAGATGAGCAGAAGCAAGAGCAGTTAAAAACTGTAGTGCAACTATAGTTGCACGATTCATATTTTATGATATCATAACCCGATTTGGATGCACAGAGATCCTTATGAGTGATCAAGGCACACACTTCATCAACAAAAATATGGAAGCCTTGACTCAGGAGTTTGAAGTTCACCATCAGAAGAGCACCCCATACCACCCACAGGCAAATGGTATAGTCGAAGCTTTCAATAAGATCTTGGAGACAACGTTGACTAAGATTTGCAGTGTTAACATAGATGATTGGGATTTGAGGATTCCAACAGTGTTATGGGTGTATAGAACCACTTGCAAAAATTTAACCACGTAGACTCCCTTTAAGCTAGTTTGTGGCTTGGAAGAAGTTGTACCTATGGAATACTTGGTTCCTAGTTTAAGAATTGCAGCATTTACAAGTATGGATGACACCGATGTTGTTCAAGACAGGCTCGCGCAGTTGATGGAACTAGAGGAAGACAAGTTCATTGCAGGATTTCATCAGCAGGTACAAAAAGAACGAGAAAAGGCTTACCACGACAGACATATCAAGAGGAAAGCATTCAAACAAGGAGATTTGGTACTTTTATACGACAACAAGTTCATGAAGCATCCACAGAAGTTCAGGACACATTGGCTCAGACCATTCAAAGTTTCCTATGTTATAGAAGGTGGAGTTGTGTAGTTGAAGACCCTTAATGGAGAATGGAAGGATGGTTTAGTGAATGGGATTCGATTGAAGTTGTATTGTGAAAACCAGCTGCCCCGCAGCTCTTAGTAAAAGCAAAGGAAGAACGGTCTAGGTACCAGGTGTAGTTGAAATTGGGTACCAGACATAGAAAAGACAGTCTACACATGATAGGGAGGGACAGAGCAGAAAGCACATGCTGCTCCACGTAGTCTGCAGTCGAAGTGATACAAAAGGTTCAACCCTACAGTGACTCGGGACAAGTCACATGTGAGTGTTGGGGGCTTGTTGGACCTTGGTCATGTATTAAGGAAGAAATCGAAGATTAAGGAAGAAAGAAAAAGTACTAAGTGCACAGAAGGCACACAAACCGAGGAGGGGTCGAATTGGTTAAAGAAGCAGAAAAGAAGGAGCGAAGTAAAGGAAAAATGAGTCGTTAAAGGAGAAGATCAAGGAAGACAAATCAACAAAGAAGATGAATCGTCGATAGGTCAGCAAGCCGAAGAAGAACCTAATAGGTGATTTGGATCACCTTGTAGAGAAGAAGGAAGGACAGGGTGGCGAAGTCCTGAAAAGGAGGGTTATATGGACCTAGTGTTTTGGTACCTAGGGTTTGACACCTAGACTTCAGTCTAGGATTGTCTAAGAGTCATGAGATGTATAGATAAAGGTCTAGAAGAGTTGAAAGGGTTGTTGTTGTGGTTATTATTGGTAATAACAATATTTAGAGATAGAAGTGTTTTTCATTCTTGTATTTTGGATCTTCAGCTGGGTGCAAAGATCAACCCTACAGCTGGGTGCGCAGGGAGGGGAGATAAAGGGGATAGATAGAGAGGGATATGCAGCTAAGTGCGTAGATAGAATTGTATGTTTTCATCCATTATATCAAGAAACACAGTTCTGTGGACATAGCCCTAGGGAGAGGGTGAACCACGTAAATCTTGTTGTTCTTTATGGTTGATGTTGTGTTATTTGTTATCTGTTATATTGTTATTGCACGGTTGTTTTCACCATTAGAGATAGGAGACATAAGCTAACTTCGTGAAGCTAAGTATAAATAATCTCTAGGTTATACTACATTGTTGTTTTGGAATCATTTTTCATTTCCTCTGGTTATAGACACCAGTGTCCTACAACCCCCCTATTGCTACTTAGAGTGAGACTTCATCTACTTCACAGGTGTTTCTGAAAGGGCCAGTAGTTAGGGTTTTTTGGTGCGTTGTTAGAGTTGAACCCTAGGTCTACCCTTGTGCCAATAGACATCGAGCTCGTTTCTGGAGAGGAAATTCAATTTATTGCCTATGTAGCTTACCCCTTAGACCTTTTCGAAGAAGGTTTTGTTACTAACTTATTCACTTTCATTGTAGGTAATGTATTTGGATTCAAGGCCCTATGGGCTCTATGTTTGGAATATTTGTGGATTCCCCCTGCTTATTCCAAAAAATTTCAAGGTCCACCTCATGGTATCCAAGTTGAAAGAGATAAATTGAACAAATATGGTCTGCCTTTATTGGGATGTACTATCAAACCGAAAATGGATCTATCAGCCAAGAACTATGGTAGAGAAGTTTATGAATGTCTCCATGGTTGACTCGATTTTACCAACCATTCATCTGCTGAAGAGATTGTTTTGTATTTTGTGTAGAAGAAATTTATAAAGTTCAGGCTGAGACGGGTGAAATTAAGGGACATTACTTGAATGCTACTGCAGGTACATGTGAATAAATGATAAAAAGGGTAGTATTTGTGAGAGAATTGGAAGTTCCTATCATTATGCATGAATATATGACGGGAGTTTTTACCGCAAATACTTCTTTGACTCATTATTTTCGAGACAATGACCTACTTCTTCACATTCACCGCGTGATGCATGTAGTTATTGACAGAAAAAAAAAAATCATGGTATGCACGTATGTGTATTGGCTAAAGCATTGTGTATGTCCAGTGGGGATCATATTCACTCTGGTACTGGAAAATTTTACTATTATAACATTATTTTAATATACATGGTTGATCTCAAAATCAGGTGGAATGTGAGTAGTTGATACACGAATCCTTCCCCATGCCCATGGATGAATCTCCATTGTCGATCGTTAACTCAAAGAAATCTTGACAGTTAATCTGAAATCTATCAACAATCTACATTTTCATTTTGATGCACACCACACTCTACCAAAACTGTTGACCCGACCATCAAACATCGGCCCCTTCCTTTGGAAATTGACTTGCAAGACATCGCTAAACCGGTTGACCTGGCGACCATTGGCCATTCCTTGGATTATGTGGCAACTAAGGTGATGTGGCATGACATGTGGGTGTTGACATGGAAATCCAACCAATGTGGCATGACACTTGGATGTTGACGTGGCATGGCACATGGATGATATCATGGAATGACATGTCATCACCTTCCTTCCCCTCATCGACGATCGACAATTTCTCTTAGATGAACCAAACACTTCATCAATTTCTCCGACCCAACCATCAGCCATCGACGATTTCCAATGGAAAACAAAATTCTTTTCCCAAATTACTGAAAACAAATCTCGACCATCGATTTGATCCATTTTCCAAATTGTCGAAAATTAATCTCGATCATCGATTTGATCCACTTTCCAAACTACCAAAAATGAATCTTGACCATCAATTTTCTTAACTTTCCAAACTATCGAAAATGAATCTCGATAGTCAATTTTTTTCATTTTTCCAATTTTCGAAAATGAATCTCAACTATTGATCTGATCCACTTTCCAAACTGTCAAAAATGAATATGGCCCGTTGATCTCAAAAACAAATGTGATCTCAGTCGTTGATCCATCAAACTTCACCCAAATTCTTCAACAGCCATCAAAACGTAAATTTCAACCTTCCAAGTTGAATTTCTCTCTGCAACTTTGTATATTGATGCCATTGATCACCACTGAGAGGGTTCTGAGGCAATTTCAAACTGAATGGTTTATAAATTTGGGGATTTCACTTTGGAATTCATCCTTTTCCCCAAATCTGTAACAGGTCAAAATATGTAACAATGATTTTTCCAAATTTGCAGTGGTCCTTGGCCCATACGGGTCTAGTGTTGAAACAGAAGCTCTGATATGAATCTATAACGTTCCCCAGCTTAACTGTGGAACATTACTGTGCAGAATACACATAAAAATGAAAATTTTCTCCTAACTAAATTATTGTAGCTTATTGGTTATGAATTACACATATATTTAATTATTGTGTGATATCATTAATTAAATGCATCTAAAACATTCTAAAATAAACATAAAATGCAGTTAATAAACTCAAATACAACAACATATAAAGCATTATCAAACACATAGTTAATACTCAACAATTAAACTCATAATGCAACATAGAAACAAGATAAAATGTTTATCTTTTAAAAATGGTTGCGCAACCAATTGCTTGGGACAAACATTCCACCCAACCATATACTTGTTGTTCCAAATCTCAACAAAAAGTCACCCCGAGCTGGGGCTAACAATCCACAAAAGAGGGTGGTCTCTCACTGTCCACTCATAGCTCAAAAAATCCCACAACCCACTAGTATTCTCCTACAACTATCCCAATTTTCCATTAGCTCTCTTCCTCTTGACCTTCCCAACGGAAGGAATGTACCCCTTCATTTCTCTTAATCCTTCAGACATCCCATTTAATTATTAGGGTCTTTCTGGCACAGCTAACCAGAAATATCACTACTGGGAAACTTAAGGGACCTCACTGTTAGGAAAACTACTAGGAAAATATTAACAATCACTTGTTTTTATAGTGAAACTCACACTCAAGAAGATCCAACCTCATCTTTTGCAAGAAAATGAAAAGATCCCATTCCAACTAAGAATTAGTATGAAATTATGTCTGATATTGAAGAAGATCCTGAGGAAGGGCTCCCCTCTAATCATCAAAATCCCTCAGGCCAGAATGGGGATCCCCAGATCCCACCAATAATTCTACAGGAAATCCCACAAAAAGAACAGGAAGATGGAGAGATCGTTGAAAGATCGTAAGAAGAGACATATCTAGGCTACGAGCCTCCACTCCTCAAAAAAACCAGGTAGAAAATTGAACAGACAACATAGGGAAGAAACTCCATGCAAAGATATTGATATGGGAAAACATAGTACGTTGGATCGACACACAAAAAAATAACCCATACCTATAAGAAATCAAAGTGATTTGGCTCCCCCAAAGGGGGGAAACCCCAAATCATCATCTAAATGATTAAGGTTGTTTCCTGGAATTGTAGAGGACTAGGAAGTGAAAAAAAGAAAGCATTGGTCAAAAGTTTAGTTCAAGCAGAAACCCTTCAAGTCCTCATACTCCAAGAAATAAAATTGAAGGATGAAGAAGTCCTCCAAGATAGTAGATTTAGGTGGAACTTTAGTAAAGGTAAATCAGTAAGTTCTCGAGGGGCTTCTAGTGGCCTCTTCACCCTTTGGAACCCCCATATTTTTGGTTTGGAAGGATGGGAATGTGCATCCAATTAGTTGCTCATCACATTGTATCACCTTCCCTCGAGAAATTCTTATTAAATTTCAACATTGATATGCCTTTTATTAACAAAGATAAAACTATATGTTGGAATTCCTTGCTTTCCTTGCAAGGCATAATGAGCTTTGCTCCACTCATTTTTGTTGGGGATTTTAATACCACTCTCCATGTCTTTGAAAAGAGAGGGATATTCCTAGTAAGAGATTCCTCCAGAGAGTATATGGAGGATCTTGTGGCCTCATATGACCTGATGGATATCAAGCCTCCCCATGGTCGCTTTACTTGGTCTAATATGAGGCAGGGTCCTGGACACATTGAGGTCAAGCTTGATTGATTTCTCATCAATAGTAATATTCAGGAGGATTCAATAGTGCCCTTGTCTCACCTTATCCCTTGGGCAGGTTATTATCATCAACCTATCACTCTTGAGCTCTCTTCCCCTATCCCCTTGGGCCCTATCCCTTTCCATTTTAATCCTTGATGGGTTTAATATCCCTCCTTCCTTGGTTTGTTGTCATCTTCCTGGAATGATTGGATTCAGGGATCGTTGGTATTCAACAGGGAACATAAGTTAAAATCCATTAAGTTGGCTATCAGGGAATGGATCAAGCTCAAAGTGACAAATGAAAAAAAATCAATCGAAGAGCTATTAGATAAAATGGAGGATATGTTCATTCAGATGGAATTAGACCCGATTACCCCCTCACTACTTATAGAAGAGCAAATTAATTTCAAGGAATATCAAAATATATTAAAGGTAAAAGAAGAAGATTAGCGACTTAAATCTCGCAGTCTCTTGCTTAAATTTGGTGACCACAATACAAAGTTATTACATCGTCAATATAAAGTGAATATCTAGAAAAAGAAAATTTCATAAATCAGGGGAGCAAATGATAATCCTATCTCTGGCCAAAATCAGCTTAAACAGGCAGCCAAGAATCACTATGAAAGTTTGTACACGGAGGATGGGAGGGGAGACATCGATGCCCAGGAGAATTTGTTAAGTAACATTCCCATGACAATTAGTGTAGAACACAATGAGGAGTTCATCAAAAGGGTGACATAAGAGGAAATTTTAGGGATGTTGCACCAAATGAACCTGGACAAGGCACCAGGGCCTGATGGTTTTTCATCCCATTTTTACCTCATTCATCGACATATCATAAAACAAGATCTAGTATGAATGGTTCAACACGTTAAAAAATATGCAAGAATAGGAGGTAGCACTAATTCTTATTTTCTATCCCTTATCCCCAAACAGTCTAATCCCTCTTCCTTTGCACGCTTTTGACCTATATCCCTTTCCAATGTTTCCTGCAAAATCATTTCTAAAATCATTGCCAATAGATTAAAACCTTTCCTCCCTAAACGCATCTCACCTAATCAAGTAGGTTTTGTGGAAAAACAACAAATGATAGAAAACATATTGTTAGTCCAAGAAGCTATTCATTCCAGCAGGGGACAAAGAGAAAAAAGGATGGTTATAAAATTTGATATGGAAAATTCTTTTGATAGGATCCGACATAGTTTTCTTTTTGCAGTCTTGTCAAGATTTGGATTTGGACTAGATCTTCTAGCATGGATTTCTCCGTGCATCTGCAACCCCTGTATTTCCCCAATGATCAATGGAAGACTGACAAATTTCTTTTGACTCTTCAGAGGCCTCAAGAAAGGCTACCCTTTATCTCCCCTCCTTTATATTTTGATGGCAGAAGATCTAAGTAGAAGATTGGAACAGGCCAAAAGAACAAAAAGTATCTTGGGAATTAAAATCACCTAGGGGGCGAGAGGAGTTAACCATTCTCAATTTGTGGATGATACCTTGTTGTTAGGAGGTGCGTCAACAATCATAACTCAAATATTTAAAGCAATTCTGGATGAATTTATGAAAGCCTCGAGAGCCAAAATAAATAGGCATAAAAGTTACATTTATGTATGGAATACCAACTCCAAAGTGGCTTCTATCATTGCCCTTATTCTTTAGTTTCCTATATTGGAACATTGTCCCGCATTCAAGTATTTGGGTATTCCCATTTCCTCCAAAAACTTCCCTAACTTAGCTTGGGCCCCTATAATTGATAAAATAAAATCCAAGTTCATTCAGTGGGGATCTCAATGGCTCAATCTGGTAGGGTGGGTTGTATTAATTAAATCACTCCTTTCATCCCTCCCCGTTTTCCAATTCTACTCTCTCCTTTCTCCAACTAGTGTCAAATCTTCTATTTCTCAAGAACTAAGGAAATTCCTTTGGTTGGGGAGGAAGACTAACACTAAAATAATGCATCTTGTTAACTTGCACATGGTAGAGGCACCAATGACCCATGGGGGCCAAGGAATTTTAGATCCAGTTATCTCTAATTTGGTGTTGGGTGCCAAAATCCTTTGGCGTCTAGTCACAGGAAAACAAGAATGATGGAATAAGGTGTTGCTTGATAAATATATTTCTAGAGACAGGCTTAGATGTTTGGATTTGTCTCCTCCTCGTCGGTCTGGTTCCCTAATCTTGAAGCTCTTGAAGGCCTCACTTCCGCTATTTCAAAGCAAATCCACCTGGATCCTAGGCAATGGTCATCAAATCTCCATCTGGAAGGACAACATAATGGGTAATCCTCCCCTTCAATAGGTTGAAGCGTTGTTTCCTTTGCTTTCCTGGTGTTCTAATCAAGGAATTAATTAATTGTTTGATATCTCCAAATGGTACTCTTCTGTAGCATGGTATGGATGGAATCCAGCAATTTTTCCTCCTCATATTCATGACCTATTTCATATCTTTTGCCACCATTTGAAAGGATGTGCCCCCATTTCATATCTAGTATCTATCTCCCTTCAACTCAACTCTCACATCTCTCCTACAATTCAATGGCAACTTCATATTTCAATGCAGGAGTTTGAAAGTTGGAGGAAGAATCATGATAGTCATATTTTAATCTTTGATGGTGCCTTGAAGGGTAACCTTGGGGTGGCAGGAGCGGTGAGGTTATCTTCTCCCCGGTAGGACAAGCTTGTCTCACATTTTCATAATGTTTGGGCACAACAACGAAAAATCAAGTTGAAGCTTATGCTCTTTTCTAGGGTCTGCTTCTGGCTCAGATCCAAGGTATGGAGTCTATCTCTATCCGTGGATATTTGAGAAGTATCATAAATCATGTCAGGTAGAAAACTCTACTGACTAACATGAAACTAAGAAACATATTTTTAAGAATTTTCAAAGAGATGGAATCCTTTCACTCATATTATCCCTTCCATGTTCTTCGCCACAATAATTCTAACGTTGACCTCCGTGCCAATCTGGCCATATAGTATGAAATGGGCACCCTCTGGGTCAATGGGAATAATTCCTATCAATTCATTCCCTAATTTTTTATCATGGTTAACCTAGTAGTTTGGTCAGGGAGTCTCATTCGGGACCCTCTCCCTCCCCCACTATTCATTGAATGTTTTGATCCCTGCATCGCCCCCCAACTCATCCTTAAGATTTTATTTGACATGTGAATATCTTATTTTGAGCATGTTTTTCTTTTGGTTTCACACGCGCGACACTCCCATCTCATTCCTCTCCCCTTCTGTTATCTTAGTCCTTCACCTCCTTGCTCGCATGCCCCCTTTCTTATGTACCTTTCTTCTGACATCTTTTTTGGTCTAACTCGTACTCAGTTGTATGGTTATCGTACTCAAAACCATATGGTTCTTGTACTCAGTCATATGGATCTCGTCCTCCCTCCAGATCTATGTGCATCATCCCCTTTCATGGCTGCATCATCCTCTCCCTGTAATGATGGTACTTTTACCTTGAGGTGGCCTCTCCAAATGTGTGGAAGGATGGATGGTTTATTGGTTTGAAAGGTTGATGTGATTCATATCTTGGGGTGGCATTCACTCATGTGCATGTGAGGAAGATTAAAGGGAGAAGTGAAGCCCTCAAAGCCGCTTATATTGGTATGTAATCACCAAACAGTTTCACTCCAAAATTGGAATTTTGGTTCTCTTGGCAGCATTGTGTGGACACAACCTGTGATTATTGAGAGAGGAGTAATGTAACGTCCTCCAGCCCGTCTAAGTGACATTACGATGTGGAATACTCTTAAAAACAAAATTTTTGCTAGCTAATTAATTCTTTTACAGTTAGTTGATTTCCTGTAGCTTATAGCTACGAATTAGGATAGATTAGGTAATGTCCAGAACTACAAAATAGGAGCATCTACAACATGCTAATATCCAACATGAAATGCAGCTAAACAACTCATTACAACAGCATATAAATCACTTCCAAATACACACAGTTCATGCACAACAATGAAATACATAATTTAACATAACAACAAGATAAGACACTTATCTTTCACAATAGTTGTGCAACCAGCTACTTGGGACGGACATTCCACCCAACCATAGACTGACTATTCCAAATCTCAACAACTAGTCACCCATGAGCCAAGGCTAGCAATCCAAAAAATAGGGTGGTCTCACACAGTCCACTCACACCTCATAAACTCTCAACCCAACTGATATTTTCCTACAATTGTCCCGATTTTCCACCATTTCTCTTCCTCT
>JASDQU011376037.1:1031-20014 GCA_032191745.1 Picea mariana
AGGTATACACAGGTGAGTAAATTATAAATACAAATGAAATAAGTTTGAAAGAAAAATACTAAGTCCGTACAGGGCTGGAATTACGAGTAAATCTTTGGTTTAAAAGAAGAAATCACCATTCTTTACCACAGCGTAAGGAAGATTTACGAAAATTCTTGATTTGAATAACCCCGCGTTCTTCATGAAGGTATTAAAACTATGCACAACTGGCGGACTGAATCGTACCTCTTACCATAGCTGAGGGCGAGCTCTGTAATGTGTACAGACGGGGGGGTTGATTCCCAACATTTCAAGAAAATTGGACTCCAGGTTCTGGATCTTGTCAGTGGCCACCTTAATATACTATGTTTCTGCAAAACAAATTGGAACATATACAGCATTAACCAGCGCTAGTGAAGTGCTCAGAACAACAGTGAGGATGTGATCCATGGCAAGGGAGATTCTAGAAACCTCTGAGCAGAGCAGAGGCAGATCTGTGGTGGACAAAAACTGATGCGAGGAAAGTCCCAGCAGATGAGAAAGTGAGACAGAGGAAGGACGCGTAGAGAGTTGAAAAGATGACAGGTGTAGAAATTGGGGGAGCTTATGAAAGCCAGACAAGCACGTGGAACCCATGCGTGCCCAAACCCTTGGGTATACGCTCAATTATTTTCATATATACTATAAAGTGTTAAAAATAATTTAAAGTAAATTGAACAATTTAGTATCGATATATATAAGTAAAGGTCATGTTAGTTAAAATTAATGAAAGGTTAAATGGGTTGAATTAGTGTAATATGATTTTAAATTAATCATTTTATTAAGTGTAAGGTTAATTAATGATGTTGAGGCTTAAACAAGTGGGAAGGAGATGGAATATGCACTAGGAAGTGACGAGTAAAGCTCATGGATAACGTAGCTACAGGGCAAGGGACCCAATAATCCTCTTCGCAAGGGTAAAGAAACCAAGCTTAGATGCTTAATCCTAACCCAAACCTCGCCAATTCCCCTGATGGAGTAATGTCTGTTTACAGACAAGTAAAGAAAACTTACGCCTAACCCTGTTTCTAAGTTTGAGTAGCACCAATTTGAAACATCCTTAAACTCACCCAGACAACTTTGGGGTGATGCAGATTAAGTCATACAATATGGTCAGGACTCGAAGGGGTCGAGGAAGGGGAGCGTCGTCATGGGCACCACCAACGCCACCCACACCATCAACACCATCAACACCACCAGCACCACCACAGCCATCGCCTGAACTNCCATAGTTTGCCAGAGGTCACGCCAGTGAATGCACGGAAGCATGTTTGGAAGGAATGACAAGGTGTTTTGCCTTAAGGGACTATGCGTCCAATTCCAAGGCCAAGATCGCAATTTTCCAGTTAAGAGATAGCGCCTTGAACTGGTGGGGCAACTTGGAAAGACAACTACACCTTACCCCAGACACAGTATCTTGGGAACTTTTCGAGGAGAGGTTCTGAAGGAAGTATCTACCAGCATACTACGAGGAACAACAAGTAGGGGCCTTCCATGCCTTAGTACAAGGAAACGGGACTATAGAAGAATACGAGATCAGGTTTATGGAACTGGTCAAATATGTTTCGTATATGGAAAATGACCAGCGACAGGTAGAGCGCTTCATTTATGGATTGAACCTGAAGATAAGAGCTATGGTGCGGATGTGGAAGTCGTCTTCAGTAGCGGAGGCAGTAGCAAATGCGCGTTACGCAGAAGAACACATGAACTTAACGGGGGGTACAAGATCAGCATTTCGTAGGAAAGACCCCGAGGACATTTCCTAGGGGAGGGGGCTCAAGGCCACCACCTTATGGCAACAGATTCGTGCCAAGGACACTAGTTGCAGGGATTTCAATGGCGACTAGTGCAGCATCTCGTTCATCACCAATGGTGCAGACAGGTCCATGACCATATCGAGGAACAACTAATAGGGGCAGGGGTTCCAGGGGAAGGAACTCGTTTAGGAATCAGTCACATAATAGTGCACCGGTTCAATCTCGTATTGCCTGTTGGATATGCGAAGGACCCCATTACGAACAGGACTGCCCCGAGTTACAATCAGGGTTTATGCATAGAGAAGGGAAGGCACCAATGGGGAGATCAAGTGGAAACCATCAAATTTACGCAGCGGTTAATAACCGCCAGGCCGAACATCAATTCACCATGGTGGAGTCATCAGGTACGCTAAATCATATTAATGTTAAGATTTTGTTTGATTCTGGTGCAACAGATAGTTTCATTTCACCATCTGCATTAGAAAAGAGTGGGCTAGCAGTCTATGAGCACGATGACTTTAAACAAGTCGAGATGGCTTCGGGGAAAAACAAGCTGTAGGACCTAGTGTTGATAATTGTATAGTAGACCTAGGAGTGTGTACTACTAGGTTGAAGGCATACGTCACTGCTCTTGGGGCGTATGACCTAATCATTGGAATGGATTGGTTAGCAGCTCATCGAGCTTTGGTAGATTGTTTCGCAAAGAAGGTGCTTTGTATTGATGATGAAGGAAGACCAATAGAGATCCAAGGGGTACAGAGAAAAGTGTCATTATGCTTTATCTCAACAATGAAGGTCAAGCGATGCTTGAGACAAGGGTGTCGACTGTATGTAGTAGAAGCAGTGGGTGAAAGGAAAGGACCCTCATTAGATCAGTATCCGGTATTGTCAGAATTTCCAGATGTTTTACCGAACGAGTTACCAGGGTTACCTCCTGAAAGGGAGCTTGATTTTACTATTGAGCTAAAACCTGGTGCAGAACCAATATCCAAGACTCTATATCGGATGACGGCACCGGAACTTTGTGAATTGCAAATGCAGTTGAAGGAGTTACTAGACTTAGGGCTAGTAAGGCCCAGTGTCTCACCTTGGGGTGCACCGGTAATTTTTGTAAGGAAGAAGGATGGATCCTTACGACTGTGTATAGACTACAGGGACTTGAACCGTGCTATAGTGAAAAATAGGTATCCAATGCCGCGAATAGATGACCTCTTCGATCAAATGAAAGGAGCATCAGTATTCTCAAAGATCGATTTGCGATCTGGATATCATCAGTTAAGGATTAAGGAAGGTGATATCCCAAAAACTGCCTTTCGAACTCGGTTTGGACATTACGAGTTTGTTGTGGTACCTTTCGGATTGACTAATGCGCCAGCAGTATTCATGAGCCTCATGAACGACGTATTCCGGAAGTACTTAGATCGATTTGTACAAGTTTTTCTAGATGAAATTCTCTTCTATTCCAGGAATGAACGAGAACACGAGGAACACTTGCGAATAGTGTTGTCTTGCCTTAGGGAGAACAAATTGTATGGGAAGTTGTCGAAGTGTTCCTTCTTTCAGAAAGAGATCCACTATTTAGGTCATATCATTTCAGGAAAAGGAATCTCGGTGGACCCAGAAAAGATAAAGGCCATTATGGAATGGTCAGTGCCGAAAAATGCACATGAGGTGAGAAGCTTCATGGGGCTAGCGGGTTATTACCGGAGATTTGTGGAAGGATTCTCAAAAATAGCGAAACCCATCACCACTTTGCAACGCAAGGGGGTCAGGTATGAATGGACAGAGGAATGTGATAGTGCATTCATTGAGCTGAAGAAGTTACTAACTAGTGCGCCAATTCTACGAGTGCCAGATATGGAAAAGGGCTTCATGGTCTACATGGATGCCTCGAAACAAGGATTGGGGGTCGTGCTAATGCAGGATGGAGGAGTGATAGCTTATGCGTCAAGAAAGTTGAAGAAGCACGAAGAGTTATATGCGACTCATGATTTAGAGTTGGCAGCTGTAATGCTAGCTCTGAAACTTTGGAGGCACTATCTTGTGGGGAAAAATTTTGAACTCAAAACGGACCATCAAAGTTTAAAACATCTCTTCACTCAAAGAGATCTGAATGCCAGGCAAAGGCGATGGAGTGAGTTTATGAGTGAGTATGATTTTGGTATTTCTTATATNTTGTGGAAGGATTCTCAAAAATAGCGAAACCCATCACCACTTTGCAACGCAAGGGGGTCAGGTATGAATGAACAGAGGAATGTGATAGTGCATTCATTGAGCTGAAGAAGTTACTAACTAGTGCGCCAATTCTACGAGTGCCAGATATGGAAAAGGGCTTCATGGTCTACATGGATGCCTCGAAACAAGGATTGGGGGTCGTGCTAATGCAGGATGGAGGAGTGATATCTTATGCGTCAAGAAAGTTGAAGAAGCACGAAGATTTATATGCGACTCATGATTTAGAGTTGGCAGCTGTAATGCTAGCTCTGAAACTTTGGAGGCACTATCTTGTGGGGAAAATTTTTTAACTCAAAACGGACCATCAAAGTTTAAAACATCTCTTCACTCAAAGAGATCTGAATGCCAGGCAAAGGCGATGGAGTGAGTTTATGAGTGAGTATGATTTTGGTATTTCTTATATAAAGGGAAAGAAAAATGTGGTCGCGGATGCCTTGAGCAGGAGACCACGTATCTTCTCCTTGGTGACCTTAAAGGTCAGTCTGAGGGAACAAGTGTTGACACAACTACTAGGAGATAGTTGGTATTTAAAGGTTACTTCAAACCTCCAGAGCGGGAAGCAGTTAGACCCAAAGTATGAAGGATATAAGCTAGAAACAGACGGATTGTTAAGATATCTAGGAAGGATGTATATCCTGGAGAATGGGGATATTAGAAGCATCATACTGAAGGAAGCCCATAGATCACTTTATTGTACGCATCTGGGTGTGAAGAAGATGTACGCAGAGATGAAGAATCTCTTCTTTTGGGTAGGCATGAAGCACGATGTAGTCCATTTCGTCGCCAGATGCCTAGAGTGCCAACAAGTGAAGGCCATTCACCATCACACGGCAGCCCTCCTACAACCACATGATGTTCCTATGTCCAAATGGGAAGTCATCTCAATGGATTTCGTTGTAGGGTTTCCACTCACATCTCATAGACACAATGCCATTCTTGTGATAGTGGATAAGCTAACCAAAAGTGCTCATTTCATTCCAGTTAGAGACACTTACGATGTCACTGATGTGGCACGAGTGTTCATAAGCGAGGGTATTCGTTTGCATGGGATACCTAAAAAGATCATTTCAGATAGGGACTCTAGATTCACCTCTAGGTTTTGGACAAGTTTACAGTCAGCATTGGGGACTCAGTTGAACTTAAGAACAGCTTATCATCCTGAAAAAGATGGGCAAACTCAGAGAGTAAATCAAGTTATGGAAGACATGATTAGGATGTATGTAATGGATAATCAAACCCAGTGGGAGAAGTACTTACCTTTAGTAGAATTTGCCTACAATAACAGTTATCATAGTTCCATCGGAATGCCACCATACGAAGCTTTGTATGGAAGGCCATGCAGAACACCATTGAGTTGTGATAGATTAGAAGACCGAGTAACAGTTGGGCCAGAATTGATTCAAGAAATGGAGGAACAGGTGATTCAGATCAGGCAGAGACTAAAGGAAGCACAGGATAGGCAGAAAAGTTATGCAGATGCACACAGGACCGACCGAAATTATGAAGTGGGGGACCAAGTTTTCATTCGTATCAGGCCTAATAAGAGTATCATACGGTTCAGGAAGGGGACAAAGTTGTCACCTCAATTTATAGGGCCATTTAGGGTCCAAGAGAAAATTGAACCCGTTGCCTATCATCTCGTACTACCACCCCACTTGCATAAAACTCATAATGTATTTCATGTATCTGTTTTACGTCATTATGTTGCTGATGAATCACATAAACTAAATTGGAAAGAATTGCAGGTATCAGACGTGGGAACCCTCACGGTAGAACCGTTACGCATACTGGACCATAGAGTCCGACAGCTTAGAAACCGTCTGATAGATCAGGTTAAGGTCCAGTGGGACAAGTATAGTCCAGGATCTGCTACTTGGGAGGACGCCGAGACACTACGTCGAGACTATCCCTCACTATTTTGACCACCTCGAGAATATGTTTCTCGAGGGTGGGGTGTAGGTAACACCACCTTTTGACTTAGACGGTCAGGATTACCTGAGGCCTATACACTTTATTTCCTAGTCACAATGAAATTGTTAAGTGAAACACATAAACTTTAAACTTATGAACGGTAATGACTGATTAAATGTTGTTAATGATAATGCATGTAATGCGATCTATTATATGAATGTAAATTTTACAAATGTTTAAATGTTATTGATGATGATGTATATGATGTGACATATTGTGAGAAAGTGAAATTGTTGAAAGTTTAAATACTACTAGAATGATGTTGGATACAATGAAATCTATTTTGGGTAAATGATAATTTGTGAATGGGTGACAAGTATGAATTATGGGATATTGTGAAATATAATTCTAATGAGAAAGACTTGATGTAAATGTATCGGTACGGAGATACCAAATTGAAATGATGATAGTATGCCATTATATGATGATAATTCACAGAAATGTATGAGTTTGTGTTGCAGACTAATCTGCAGGTTATGGGCTATGAAATAGCCAAGTTATAATGATAATGAAAGTGGGTACTAGGACCACTAACCGAGAAAAATTATGGTATGAATAATGTATGTGAAATTTACATTGATTTGGATACATTGCTATGATATGTGGACTAGTGCATGATTTTGGTATTAACACTGCCCAAAACCGAATAAACGATGACAAAACCTCCAGCAACACAGTGCCCCTGTATGTTCCATTGTAGGGTGTTGACCCTAGTTTTATTAGGAAGGATGGAGGCATTTCCCACCGTGTATCCTCCATTGTAGGGTGTTGACCCTAGTCCTATTAGGAGGGGTTGAGGCATTTCCCACCGTGTATCCTCCAAAACCTGAAGTCATGGGAGAACGGTGTTGGTTCACGCTCCCCAGGTCATGTGATGATGACTGCCGGTTGCTTGCTAGGGAAGCTTGGCCGAGATGGCGACACTTCCACTTACGGGTTCTATTTGGAGTTAGTTCAGTATAGTTGACGCTCCAAGATAGTCTAGAAGAGGACAGATAGGAATGGAGTTGGAAGTAGGTTAGGGAGGAAGGATGAGTAGAATAGTTGAGACTATATGGAGATCTATCTTGTGGTGGAATTTGATGTTGTCCCTTCAAAAAAAAATAAAAAATTATTCCTTATGAAATTTGTAAATATGAATATTCATTGTTATGTAACTAAACCACAGTTGTTAAAATAAATTATTGAACCGAACAAATGTAATTAAACAATTTCTCACACAATTAATTGATTGTTGTCTTTTATAAAAGACTAGTCTTGCTGATTGGATTGAATGCATATATAAATTATTAAAGGATGACAGTTTTGATTATTAGTACATGCACGAGATTTGCATGTACTAGCTACACATGCATTTCTTGTACATATACACTAGTATGTATGAGCTTCTTGACTTACTTACTAATAATGCCAATTACTTGTTGTGAATGTGGGAACCATGCTCTTCTCCTTTGTACCATCAGATACCTTAAACTTCAGGACAAAGTTTCTTGAAGGGTGGGTGTATGTAACGACCCTAATTAAATAAATATTTAAAGATTATAAAGTAAAATTAATTAAAGAAAATAATTTTGATTAATTAAGTAATACTCTAACTACATATCGCATTTAATGACCTGAGAAATAAATCTTAAAAGATCAATGAAAAATGTTTAAAAATGGTTGCGTATGCAGAGCGGGAGCTATGGATCCCGAGAAGATAAAACATTTAAGGGGGAGAAGGGACAGGCACGGGGGGTGGTTGGAGGAGTAACTACATGAGTCGGCGAAGGAGGAATAAGGGAAAGGGCAAGGTGACGGGAGGATCATTCGACCCTGGATAGGGATGGATTCTGAGGACTATGATATTGGCTGTGAGCACAGAGTTTCTGACTGTGGCTCTTGATCAGTTGAGGCACTGAGTTGCTGGAGGTTTTGGGCATGGAGGGCCAGGATATCCGTAGATATCGTGGAGCTAGGTAGTTTTCCTAGTTGGCAGGGAGGACAGTAGTTTTGGGCAGTTATTTTCCTATTTGTGGCAGGGTTGATCTGTGTAGCAGGGAGCAGGAAGGCAACAGCAAGGCAAAGAGGCAACAGAAATTAGCATCAGATCCAGGTACTTGTTAAGTTATGTATTTATTTCTTTCTGTCATGAAATCAGTATTTATGGATAAATCTAAATTACTGAAGTTGCTGTCATGAAAATCAATATTATGCTAGGAAGTTATTGTTTCAGTTTACCAAATGAGATGTTATGAAATTTAATGATGTTTAGAAATATTAGGCTTTTACAATGTCTATGTGTGTTCATTATATGTTGTATTTGTGTGTTGTTATCATGCAATTTTAGGGAGTGTGTTTGATTTTAGGTTGAGGGTCTTTGAGGTTTCATGTCAGGAAGGCATGACAGAGTGTTGCAAACTCTGAATACCGGTGCATGAGTGCACTTCTAAACTCTGAGGAGTTAGACAAAGACATGCTTGAGGCACAGGATTGAAGTCAACAACTTAGGAAGAAGACCTGTGAGGTTGTTGAACACCTCAGGAGGTAACGCTGTGTAGCTGAAACACGGTTGCAGACAGAATCACTAAGGATTCTGTAGGAGCTCTGCCAAGTGGGCATTGAGCGCATGCACGAGGTGCTGAGGGAAGGAACTCTACTGTGAGTTCAAAAAAGACCAGAATCACTGAGGATTCTGAGAAGCTCTTCCAGATGGGCATCGAGCGAGCACATAGGTGCACGAGGACCCAGAACTGATGAACGTTCTGTGGATAAGAGACTCCGCTAGAAGGCGTCGAGAAAGTGTGCAAGTGGACACAGGGGTGAAGAGAACTCTTTGAATTCTGTGTTTTGAAGGAAGTATCCACTGAGGGAACTTTCACTGGGCTGCTGAATACCCAGAAGCACTTAACTAGAGGTTGCTTGAGTAGAAGGATAGCCAGGAGGGCATCCATTTCATTCTCCATCTGAAGGAGAAGAAAGATAAAGTCCCTCAAGGGATATGAGCGTTTGAAGAATCTCAAGAGAGACCGCATGATATACGCGCAAAGACTCTATAGGAGGGAGAGGTCGAATCTCCAAAGATTCAGGAGAAGCTCAGGAGAGTCAGCACTAGTGTGTGCAAAGAGACCTTGCAGGAGCGCAGGTGTCAGAATCCTTTAAGGATTCAAGAAGGACAAGCTCAGAAGGGATAGCACTTTACGTGCGAACGGCTCTGCAAGTGGTGTAGAAGCTGAAGAAAACTTCGTGGGTTCGAAAGGAGAAGAAAATATCAGGAGGGATAGACCTTCAAGTTCGTTGAAGGGCCGAGTCAGAATTTTTGCGTGAGCAAGGTGCAAGGAAGAGATGCAGGTTGGCGAACAAATCTCGCGGAGAGACACTTCTTGTCCGTGGATTGTGCAAGAAGAGGAGTCGATGGTCGGTATTCTCCGTGGAGAATCTGCGAGTTTCTATGAGTCGTCAGATCTCACAGAGTTGTAGGAACGTTACAGGAAAAGAATAGAGAGGCCAGAAGTTTTGGAAGAACAGGGTCGTGGATCGGGATCACGAGGACCATTGGTTCTACTCATGGATCGGAATAATGGGAGTTCGTAAGTCGAGACTCCAACTCTTCGAAGCATAAGTCACGATATAGCGATACAGGAAGTCCCAATGATTGTGTGGATAGTGTGGGCCACAGGAGTTGGTGATGTGGCAGGTGATGCAAGGCATCGGCGTTTCGACGTCTCGGGCATCAGGAGTCGAGGTAGGAGTCATTTGGTTGCGCGAGGGGCGAAATCACGAGGGAGCGAGATCGCGAGTTTCGGTATTTCGGCGCATCGGGTATCGACAGTTGGGAACTCAAGTGGTTGAGACCGCGAATAGTGAAGGTGTGATAGAGCGAAGTCCCGATAGTGGAGGGAGAAAATCAGCGTGGCTAATACATCGGGTCTCGGGGATTTGAGAGCCTAGAAGTCATTAGTGAACTCGCGAAGCCACGAAGTTTCGATCCTCCGAGTGAAGAAAAGGGAGATTGTGGTGAAGAGAATCTGTGGGTGAGGAAGATTCCTGAAAGGAATCGGAAGAACCTTGACGTTCTTCGGGCCGAGAGGAAAGAAGGTCATGTGAGGGCGATCATGCTCCGAGGAGTGCGGTTGCATCAAGTGGTATCAGAGATGATATCTCGTCTGTATATTTAAGGCAAGGAGGAGAATGAGGAACTAAAGCACTCTGATACACATCAAGTGGTATCAGAGTGGGATTCTATTTGTATACTGAAGATAGAAGAGGTAAGAGGAAAACAGAGTTGTTGAGGACTCTGTAACAATTGTTTGCAGGTAGGCAGCAGTCGAGAATGCAGTCATTGGGACTGTGAGAGAATGAAGCTGAGCACTCAGGATTGTAGGAGTGATAGCAGCAAATCTGTCAGGGAGGCAGATAGACACAACAAGATGGCTACTGAACGCCATAAGCATGCTGAACAAAAAAAGCCAGAGCTGATGAGCGCAATAGAAATGGATAAGGAGCTCACTGACATAAAGCGAGAGATGGAAGAGCTCGAAATGAAGATGTGGCAGAATAAAAAGCCGAGATGGGTATATGAATGGCCCATGCAGAAGCCGAAGGCAAAATGGCCAGTCAGGGAGCTGATGGTCAAAAGACAGTGCAGGTTGTTGAGAAAATGGTTGAGGTATGCTGAAAACCTCAAGGCCACAGAAGAAGAGATGATTGATCACTGTTGGCCAGAGACTGGAAAGGGTCTCGATGATTGGGATGATGAAGAAGATAAATTGGGATCGTCTGAGGATATCATAGACTGCCAAGAGAGCAACTGAAGGTTTCCATATGGACAGGTGGGCAAGGGAACAGAGATGAGATCGACTGAAGATCTCAAGAACTGCTAGGAGGGCAGAGCAGAAGAAATTCCAGATTGCCAAGAAGGAAACGAGATGAGGTCGGTTGAAGATCTCATGGGCTGTTAGGAGGGCAGTGAGGGAATTTCACATTTCCAGCTGGGAAATGATCAGAGATCGCAGAGGGATCTCGAAGACTACCAGGAGGGCAGCGGAAGCATCGAAGACTGCCGGGTGGGCAGTGGAATCGTATTGAACTACCAGGTGGGCAGCGATGAGAATTTGAGACTATTTGAAGGTCTCGTGGACTCGACGAAGAGTTCAATTCAGCAAGGACTGCTGATAGAGATGGGATCAGTTGATCTCATGGTCTGCCAGGGAAGCAGCAGAGACGTCCCATATTGCCAGGTGGGTAGGGATGAACAAATGAATTTGGATCATCCAGAGGAGCTGACAGAGCAGATGAGACTGTTTGATAGTCTCATAAATTCAAAGGTGAATTTAGATCAGCAGATGAAGCTGACAAAAGAGGGGAAAGAAGAAGAAAATCTGAGGAGCCGAATGATGATTGGGGGAATACAAGTATTCCTACCATTTTCCCAGGAAGAGGCAGAAAATTCTGTTGTAGATGGTGCAACAGCAGAAGAATAGTCATAAGGGACTGTTAAGGAGGAATTGGAGCAGGTGGTTGAGACTGCCCAAGCAGGAGAAAAAGAAAAAGGGAAAGAGAATGAGCATTCTGAGGGATGGCTCAATGACTTCAGCCAAGAAGCTGAGGAAGCTGCAGCACTGAAGCTGACAGCCGAAGCAGAAGAAGAAGTGGAAGCAGACAATGAGTGTTCTGAGGAACAACTCAATAACTTCAGCCAGGAAGCTGAAGAGCAAGAAGCTGTAGCACTGAATCTAGTAGCAGAGGAAGTCGAGGAACAGTCAGATAGAATTATCACTCTATGGGAGATGGAGCTGGAGATGCTGGAGGATTGGTTAAACAATCCAGAGCCAGCAAGAGAACTGGCAGAATTTGAGCTATCAGGGAAGATGACTGAGCAGCAAGCCATTCAAAGGGAGACTGTAGAACTGAAGTATACAGCAGAGTGGCAACTTGAGGCCACAGATGAAGATGAAAAAGATGGCATGGGAGATCATAGTGATCTTCCCGATGGCCAAAAATTTTTGCAGCTGAGGAGACTGCAAGAACAGGACCAGCCACTGGAGCAGCTGGATGAAGTGATCGAGGAAATCAGGGAGTTGATGTTGAGATCAGCGTGGACTACCAGTGAAGAGAAGCTGGGCAGAAAAAAAAGCAGCAGTAGCAGCAGCAGCAGCAGCAGAATGGAGCAGATGGAAAGCTCCAAAGACTTATTTGGGATCCAGGAGGATTTCCAACAGCCCAGAGAGAAAGCTCATGAGCAGGAGCTCATGATTTTTGCAGCTGTGGAGTATGATGCAGGAGCATCGCTCCATGTCAGCCAGCCAGCCAGCCAGCCACGTTAGCGCTCATGCATTCATAGGCTAAAAGGGAGGCACAGCCTCATTTAAATTTGAAGTGAATGTAATTAAATGTCTTAGGCTGGTGAGCCAGGAAAGCCATGCCTTTGCGCAGGTTGTAGATAAGATAGGCATTTAATGTGTATGGCTGATATCTAAATCCGATTCTGGACTAGACAACCCATTGATTGTAATTTATTAGAGTAGGTATACTTGGAGGGAAGCGCTGAGAGCGCCTTATGTAAAAGATATTTTAGATCTCATTTTGAGGAAGTGATAGATGTATGAGAGAGCCAGAGAGAGAGCTCGAGAACACCTTGTACAAACAGGGATTTGCCATTTTAATAGAATATAGAAGCAGTTTTTCCTGTATATGTTCTGTCTTATACGCATGTCTGTGTGTGTTCATTATATGTTGTATTTGTGTGTTGTTATCATGCAATTGCAGGGAGTGTGTTTGATTTCAGGTTGAGGGTCTTTGAGGTTTCATGTCAGGAAGGCATGACAAAGTGTTGCAGACTCTGAATACCGATGCATGAGTGCACTTCTGAACTCTGAGGAGTCAGACAAAGATGTGCTTGAGGCACAGGAATGAAGTCAACAACTTAGGAAGAAGACCTGTGAGGTTACTGAACACCTCAGGAGGTAAGGCTGTGTAGCTGAAACATAGTTGCAGACAGAATCACTGAGGATTCTGTAGGAGCTCTGCCAAGTGGGCATTGAGCGCATGCACGAGGTGCTGAGGGAAGGAACTCTGTTGTGAGTTCGAGAAAGACTAGAATCACTGAGGATTCTGAGAAGCTCTGCCAGATGGGCATCGAGCAATCACATAGGTGCACGAGGACCCAGAACTGTTGAACGTTCTGTGGAGAAGAGACTCTGCCAGAAGGCATCAAGAAAGTGTGCAAGTGGGCATAGGGTGAAGAAAACTCTTTGAATTCTGTGTTCTGAAGGAAGTATCCACTGAGGGAACTTTCACTGGGTTCCTGAATACCCAGAAGCACTCAACCAGAGGTTTCTTGAGTAGAAGGATAGCCAGGAGGGCATCCATTTCATTCTCCATCTGAAGGAGAAGAAATATAAACTCCCTCAAGGGATCTGAGTGTTCGAAGAAGCTCAAGAGAGACCGCATGATATACACACAAAGACCCTACAGGAGGTAGAGGTCGAATCTCCAAATATTGAGGAGAAGCTCAGGAGAGTCAGCACTAGTGTGTGCAAAGAGACCTTGCAGGAGAGCAGGCATCGGAATCCTTTAAGGATTCAAGAAGGACAAGCTGAGAAGGGATAGCACTTTACGTGCGAACGGCTCTGCAAGTGGCATAGAAGCTGAAGAAACCTTTGTGGGTTCGAAAGGAGAAGAAAAGCTCAGGAGGGATAGACCTTCAAGTTCGTTGAAGGGCCGAGTCAGAAGTTGTGNACTAGTGTGTGCAAAGAGACCTTGCAGGAGAGCAGGCATCGGAATCCTTTAAGGATTCAAGAAGGACAAGCTGAGAAGGGATAGCACTTTACGTGCGAACGGCTCTGCAAGTGGCATAGAAGATGAAGAAACCTTTGTGGGTTCGAAAGGAGAAGAAAAGCTCAGGAGGGATAGACCTTCAAGTTCGTTGAAGGGTCGAGTCAGAAGTTGTGCGTGAGCAGAGTGCAAGGAAGAGACGCAGGTTGGCGAACAAATCTCATGGAGAGACACTTCTTGTCTATGGATTGTGCAAGAAGAGGAGTGGATGGTCTGTATTCTCCGTGGAGAATCCGCGAGTTTCTGTGAGTTGTCAGATCTCACAGAGTTGCAGGAACGTTACAGGAAAAGAATAGAGAGGCCAGAAGTTCGGGAAGAACAGGGCCGTGGATCGGGATCATGAGGACCATTGGTTCTACTCGTGGATCGGCATATCGAGAGTTCGTAAGTCGAGAATCCTACTCTTCGAAGTAGAAGTAACGATATAGTGATACGTGAAGTTCCAACGATTACATGGATAGTGTGGGCCATAGGAGTTGGTGACATGGCAGGTGATGCAAGGTATCGGCGTTTCGGCATCTCAGGCATCGGGAGTCAAGGTAGGAGTCATTTGGTTGCACGAGGGGTGAAATCGCAAGGAAGCGAGATCGCAAGTTTCGGTATTTCGGGGCATCGTGTATCAACAGTTGGGAACTCAAGTGGTTGAGACCGCGAATAGCGAAGGCGTGATAGAGTGAAGGCCCGATAGGGAGGGAGAAAATCAGCGTGGCTGATACATAGGGTCTCGAGGATTCGAGAGCCTAGAAGTCGTTAGTGAACTCGCGAAGCCGCAAAGTTTCGATCCTCTGAGTGCAGAAAAGGGAGATTGCGGCGAAGAGAATCTGTGGGTGAGGAAGATTCCCGAAAGGAATCGGAAGAACCTTGACGTTCTTCGGGCTGAGAGGAAAGAAGGTCCTATGAGGGCGATCGTGATCCGAGGAGTGCGGTTGCATCACTAGGCGAATAGGTTTTGNCTGTGGGTGAGGAATATTCCCGAAAGGAATCGGAAGAACCTTGACGTTCTTCGGGCTGAGAGGAAAGAAGGTCCTATGAGGGCGATCGTGATCCGAGGAGTGCGGTTGCATCACTAGGCGAATAGGTTTTGATGCAAATGCATGACCAGGTGGTTAGGTTTTGGTGGCCTTTGATATACACCTTTATTGGATGCCAGGTGTTGGTGGCCTTTCATATTTCCTTGGACGTGGATGAGCATGGAGATCAGCGTATATTAATTTTATAGGTGACCATTTCTTTCTGTTTATCTTATTACATATCAAGAGAGGATACCATTGTTGATTTCTAACACAATTCTTGTGCAGCAACAAAAGACACAGGAGGTTGATTACGAATTTTCGCTGAAACACATTGAGGTATATTAATATATGTTTTCTATGAATTGATATGCGCCTGTTTTCTATGAATTAACATCTGTTTTAATATGAATTGATATGCGCTTGTTTTTTATGTTCAGATTTATTCTACTACAACTATTCTGCATTAGTAAAGGACAAAAGAGGTCACTGGAACTGCGTCAGTAAAGGGAAAAAAAGATCGGTGGCAAAGACTGCAAACAGATTGATGTAGGTTGATATGTATCTCACTTGCTTTTTCACAGTTTTATGCAATTTTAGACTGTACGCCAGGAGATGGTTGCATGTAATCGAGAAGGTTGGTTGCATGTAATTGATAGGGTTCGGCATTTGTGCCAGGGGTTAAACCTGAAGTTGATATCCCCCAGGAGCTGGTTGCATGTAATCGACAGGGTTGGTTGCATGTAATCGATAGGGTTCGGCATGTAATCTTTATTCTCTCTGCGTCCTGTTTGCATATTCTCTCTGTGTCTTGATATCTCGATTCTTTGTCTTCTATCCCGATTCTTTGTATTTCTAAATTATTATTAACATGCAATAGCATTTATGTAAATAACATTATTAGATTTAGAAATACATAACATTGCAAATTATTATTAAGTATTGTGTCCTGTTTGCAATGATATATCGACATTCTATTCATCCTGTTTGTGTATTATTAAGTATTGCGTCTCTGCATCTTGTTTGCAATGATATATCGACATTCTATTCGTCCTGTTTGCGTATTATTAAGTATTGTGTCTCTACATCCTGTTTGCAATGATATATCGACATTCTATTTGTCCTGTTTGCATATTATTAAGTATTGCGTCTCTGCGTCCTGTTTGCAATGATATATCGACATTCTATTCGTCCTGTTTGCGTATTATTAAGTATTGTGTCTCTGCGACCTGTTTGCAATGATATATTGACATTCTATTCGTCCTGTTTGCATATTATTAAGTATTGCGTCTCTTCGTCCTGTTTGCAATGATATATCGACAATGATCAATATTCATTTATTAAGTATTGCGTATGTGATTAATCCAAATATTAATTTAGTTATTTTCATGGTGAGCAGCACTTTCAGATCATTGTGAATGATATATATGGTTTTTCAATTTGTACTCAGGGCCTCCTGTATCATATGCTTAGGCAAGTGATATTCCTTTCTATAGTGCAATAGCAGCCATTTTAATATCCCGATTCTTTGTCTTCTATCCCAATTATGCTTTCCAGAGCTTGGAATATCATCATGGTATTAGAATGGATTTAAAATCTCACTCGGCGTAAATAAATTATAATCAACAGGGTTCGGCATGTAATTTATAAGAAGAATTGGATTATTCAAGGAATAACCCTTACAAATTTTAGATCTAGCACAAGACAGAAAAATCAAGTTTGTTCATAGAGATAACACCATTCAGTCAATACCAAAGTTCGAACATTTAATCTAAAAAAACTAGAATACAAATACTTGGAAGGGTAAAATATCGAACACAGAAGTAATGTCCAGGCTTGAGCAATGCCAGAGGCCATAGGCCACTGATAGTCCAAATGAAGAACTCAACAAAAGGATAGCGTCAGTGTATCTATTGAGTGTATTCGTAAAGCAAGTTGTACCTAAATGGCCTATCCACCCCAATTTAGAATTAAAATGTGACTTATAAAAAAATAAAACAATTCCAACAGTTAACAATAAAGTTAACTACCGGGTAGAGGCAACCTACTCTCCATGATAAAATTAAATTTGTGTATTTAAAAGGAGAATTGGTTAAGTTTTGCACTTATGTCTTCCTGATCGTGTCTTGAGTGTTAACCAGAGGAACATATGAGGTTTTCGAAAGCCAAATTCTACCCACTTGCCTCCTTCATCGTTTTCCTTGCAAGATTGGAACATTCTAATATAGGAACGTAATGATAATTCTCTCTGTTACTCTATGAGAGAGTTTAAACTACAATTTACGAGTTACAGGTTTCGAAGAACCAATTTTAAGACCTTAGGAATTATGATTATAGAGCTAACAAACTTCTCACAGGAAGGAGTCCAGCTAACACTCGAGCTTTGGAAAGAAAACAAGGTAATGAAAAACCGACGAAAAACATCACTATAACTGATATATTAAATTTGATACTAATTTTTTGTTGTATTAATTCCATAATTTATTCTTCTTATAAATTACATGTCGAACCCTATGGATAAATTACAAAATTGATTGGATTAAATTACAGTTATGGTATTAAGTATTGCAATGATATATCGACAATTATCAATATTCATTTGTTAAGTATTGTGTATGTGATTAATCAATCAGAAATACATATGCAATACTAAATGTGGTTATAATACGCAATACATACAATAATCACATTGTGCAACCACATTTAATAATCACGTACTCAATTTAATTAACACAATTGTGTACATACATATTGCCAATTGTGCAACCACATTTAATAATCACATTTAATTGATTAAATTCAGTATGTTAAAATAATAATTATAACTATGATTAATAGAATGATAATTATCAACTATGATTAATAGAATAACCAATTATGATTATATAACTATGATTGTTTATTAAATGGTGTTAAGTATTGCAATGATATATCGACAATGATCAATATTCATTTATTAAGTATTGTGTATTAAGTATTACAAAAATGTTTCCCCTCAAACAACATCCGTGAGTCATTGATAACCCAGGCAAAATACTTCACCGGAAATAATTGTGAAAATTGAAAATATATCTCATAATGACATGAAACGTTTTGAATTTTGTGTTAAAAATACATTAGTTATTAGTCGTTAGGGTTAGGGTTAAGCCAATTCAAATTTAAAATATTCAAATTTAAAATATTCAAATTTAAAATATTTTCATTTTATCAGATTCATTAATTTGTTTGCATGCTTTGCATACTCTCCACCTTATCAGATTCATTAAATTGAAAATATATCTCATAATGACATGAAACTTTTTGAATTTTGTATTAAAAATGCATTAGTTATCTGTCATTAGGGTTAGGGTTAAGCCAATTCAAATTTAAATTAATCAGTTTTCATGCTATTAGTGTTGCATACTCTCCATCATTCCATAAGCAATTCAACATTAATAGTAACTAGCAGGAGATTTTCTTCTAAATTGTTTTACTTTAGTAAAAATGAAATGAGTAGTTATATTAAATTAACCACTAATTATTTATTAGGGTTATGGCATTTATTTAATTATATTTATTATATCAATAAATAAAAAAGAAAATATGGATATTAATTATTAATATATTAATATTATATCAATAAATAAAAACTAGAATATGGATATTAATTACTGTTATATTATTACATTATATTAAGAAAAAACAATATCAACATTAATTACATTTACCATAGTTATATTAGATTAACCATTAATTATTTATTAGGGTTATTGTAATTATTTGATTATATTTATTATATAAATAAATAAACAAGAGAATATGGATATTAATTACTAATATATTTACGCCCATAGGCGTCCCCCCTATTGGAATCGGTGGATTAATCAACCTTTTAATCATATATTTCAATCTGAGGGTTGGCAATTGAAGATGCTGGCATATTCTTCATCTTACTCTCTAATCAATGGATTTATTCGAATACAATTAATTTTATATTGGTTTGAAGAATATTTTATTCTTAAGCAACATTAAATTTGGATGAATAGTTTATTCTTAAATGGAAAGACAACACAATAACTCTCAATATGGCTCATTCCATTCAAGTTATTCATCTTATTACATTTAAAATGTCACAATATGGATTAATTTTAGTGTTTACCCCTTACTTTATGAACATGAAACTTAATCTTTCATGTTT
>JASDQU011376039.1:29316-41073 GCA_032191745.1 Picea mariana
CTGTATTGTTGTCCATCTTTTAAAAATTAATAAGTATTCTTCCTTCCATCATGGAATTTTTTTTTGTCAAAAATCCATGGTCTTTCGAATAGTACATGATATGCATCTATCTATACTATATCACATAATACCTACTCACTAAACTTTCCAATCTAAAAACTTAACAAGCATTGATCAGTCACAATCACATGTTTTCCCCTTTTCAACTATGAAACTCGATATGAATTTGGATGTGGAATAATTTTTAATTTTATCTTCTCCATTACCTATGTGAATATTATATTTTCTATGCTTCAACCATCTATGACCAGATCACAACACTAATCCTGAATTTTACACTTAGTTTTAAAAAAATTCTTTCTCTGCTCAGGTTCTTCTGCTTTATTTGTCGTAGGATTAAGTAATACTCTTCTAAACATCAAGTTTTCTCCCTATTATTGTTGAAGTACTTCCACATTTTTGTTAGCAACTACTACCTCATTGGGATGAGTAACTTGTTATGGCCTCATTTCTTCTCCCTGTATGCTTCTTCTCAGGACATTCTGATGCATTGTGACCTTCTACTCTACATCTATAACATGTGATCACATACTTACCTCTGCCAAATCCTCTGCCTCTTCCAATGCCACTTCCTTCTCTTTTATTTCGGTTGTTGGTTGCTTCATCTCCCTTTTCACTACTTCTAGCAACACTTGCTCTACCCCTACCTCTAGTTTATTTTCCCTGGAACTTCTTCCACAACCTTCTATCAATATTTTCTCCCACCTTCAAAGCAACTTGATAGGATTAATCTACACTATGAAAGTAATGCATGCTCATCTCATCCTAAATTTGATATTTAAACTCATGTACATATCTCACCACTCTTTGTTATTATGGCTCCTTTAACCCTAATCTAAGCAACAATTTGGAAAATTCCTGAATATATTCACGAACATGTGTCTCTTCCTGCCTTTAAGTTTTTCACCCACTTACATAAATTATGGTGGTAATCGATAGGTAGGAATTTCTTGATTTTTCTCACTATATTCCTCCAGGTTTTAATCTTCTCCTGTTGATTATCTACCCTATCCTTCTGTAGCATATCCCACTAGAGTGTAACATGATCCTCTAGCTTAGTCATGGAGAATCAAACATAATTTGGATCCTAAACATTTTCATACTCAAAATATCTTTCGAGCTCTCATATCTAGTCAATGGGAGTCTCATATTTTAAACTGCCATCATAACATGAAATTTCCACCCTTGCACTACCTTTGTCTTTCATGATATATATTAAACGTACAACTGGGTCTACTTCCTCAACATTTCTCTCTTCTTCAGGCTCATCCTCAGACATTGAATTTGTTTAACCATCTCCAAGACTTCTATTTTCCATTTCTTCTATCCTCCTTCTCAATTCCTCTAAATATTTGTTCCTCACACCTCTTCGTGCTGCCCCTGCTCTTTGTGGTGATATCCTAACAAGTTTTCTTGCAACCCTCATTCGTAATAACATTCATAGGCCTTACTTTTGGGCACTATTTCCCACAACTTAGGAGCTAAACCAATTCTGATATGACTTGATGAAGTCACCGTCGATCTTGTACTCAACCAACTATAGAACTAGGTTTCTTCCCACATAGTGCAAAGTTAACAACTAACATCTAAAATCGTTAACAAAAGTTTAACAACTTAAAGAATGCCAAGAGAAATTACATTCATGGGAAAATAGAAACAAGAGACATCACCATTAAAAAGGGACTCAATATTATTTATTAACCAAACATAAATTTTTTTTTTCACAGTCTCACTACATTATCATCCAATCTAGCACAATTTTCATTCAGGATCAATGACTGGAGGCTTGCTCGTTGTTCCACATTAATCCTCTAAAAAATGTCATCCCTTCCTATGCTCTATTGTTTCTACATAAGTCCCTCTTATGTTTCCCTTCTTCTATATCTCTCTCTTCTTGCACATGAACCGAGATAAGGCGCCCTTGAACCGAACTGGAAAACCCTCCCCCTTTCTGTATTTCCCTCTCTTTCTTTTCTTTTCATTTCTTGGAAACTGAATTATGTTTTTTTCCAACCATTTCTTATTTTCCTCCACCAAAATGCATTGGACGCCGGGAAGTTACAACAATCCAAATTCTCAAGCATTTTCCAAATGGGCGTTGGAAACTTAGATAATTTTAGTGGTTAAATTCCTCAATAATTTCAAGTGATTTATCTTCCATCAAGCCATTGGCCCACCAATTGTCACAAAACTCTTGCAATACACGTGGAGTCACTATTCACAACACTCTAACAAAATTTCGACTCATATGGAGTTACATCACTGGTGTTGCTGCAACGTGTGTTACAAAAATTTGAGTCATAGCGTTGGTGTCGCAACAACTTGTTTTATAGTATGAGTGTTACAAACACGATCGCGGGTGTTGCAACAATGTGACTTACAACACTGATGTTAAAACAATGTGAATTACAACATTGGTGTCACAACAACGTGTTACGACACTAGTGTTACAACAAAGCGTTACAACATTGGTGTTACAACATCATGTTACAACACTGGTGTCGCAACAATGGGAGATGCAACACTTATTTCTCCCTACAATTTATTAACTTGAGATTGAAATGTTTTTGGTTGATGCATATTGCTTAATGCCAAAGATGTTCCTACATCAAAAATTTTGAAAAAATATAGCACAATATAAAAAATATTTTCTTTAATAATAATAAAAATTATTAGAAAAAAAAACTCATTTGCAAGGAAATGTTGCATAGCTCAGGATCATACCTATTTAGCGTCTCACTAATTAAAATTATCTTGATTTTAATAAAATTCTTAATATTTTTATTGTTTGCATAGGATTAATAGTAACTAAAATAATCTTAATTCCAACTTCTCCSCATTAAACCTAACAAGAAAATCGAAATAGGCCCATGGAAATTAACAACTGACAATATTGACAACATTGATATTACCTAACTAGGTTGAAATTTGGAAATAGGTTGTTCTACAATTTTGACCATCTTCATTAGATTATCATTAATATTTTGGATAGGTACAACAATATTTGACTATATTTGACAATCAATATAATCATAAAATTCCATATGTGGTACCCAAGCACTTATATTCCCCTTTATTAGGTTTTTGAAGACTCTATATACCTCGATGGAATATAATAAAGCTTCAAGCATTGAAAGAGACAATAATTCAACACAATGGATGCTACTAAATGGACACACATTTTGATTTTAGTATTGTATCAATGTCTTGTGGCCTTATAATAATAATGAAATTGACCTTTCATTTGATTTTAGTATCGTATCATTTTCTTGTGGCCTTATAATAATAATAAAATTGGCATTTCAATCTAAGAGAGGCATATGTGCAATTGGGAAACCCTAAACAAGTAAGATGCAACTGGTATCATGATTCATCTAGTGTGAGAAGTGAATTAACACACTAAAATTGAGTAGTATCAGAATTCTCTTGGTTTTATATTGCAATAGCATAGTGGTTATTATGATTATTTTGTGGAATAACTACAAGGAACATCAAAACCTAAAGGAAAACCTCTGGTCCATAGAATGTTTCCAAAAGTATCAAAATGAGTAAGTTTATCCACAAGAGTTGGTTGCTCTCTGAGCTACCTAAAGAGATGAAACTCAGTCATAGATGCATTATTATGCAAACAAAGAATATTGAGCAAACCAACCATGAAAGTATGAAATTGTTCTAATCGATGTCGAGATAGATAATGGTCTAGAGTAAAGAGAGATTGATATCCTCAGGTATGATATTGTTCTTATATTTGTCTATATGGAAAAAGAATGAAACAAATAAATTCTAAATCAATGAGAAACTTGAGGACTAAGTATCCAACAAATGTTCGAATATGTAGGTCATAATGGAAGATATTTTCGTATGCAAAAATCCTCTGAATAATGGGATTGCATTCCAAAATAGTTGAAACAGTTGATAGCCCAGTGGATGTCAAGTCCAAATGATTCTAAATTTCTAATGGTGGACAACAATAGAGTTATATTTTTTTCACATGTCATATGAATGTTCAAATCCCATCTACTTGTTCTCTTTGTGTTGAACTACACTTAAAAAATTAACCAACCAACTAGATTATATAGAGAACCATTGAGCTCTGTTATTTTGAAAATTCATATAAAATGGAATAGTGATATCTAATTTCACAACAAGGGAAAGAGAGGAATAGGGGAAAATGTACACCATGCATGGATTCAATTTTTTTCTCATCTTTATATATACAATTCCAATTTAAGAAAATTTGAAACTAGTTTTATTATAGTAACTATAGGAAATAAGCTATGTGAAATATCAACTATTGACCTCAATTTAGTTTGGTCCAGAAATATAAAGGAAAATTAGTTACTCTAGAATAAATAACTTAATTATGGCATATTTTTATTATGCTTATACAAAGAAACTGCTCTAGGGGAGATTTTCAAAGGGTGGAATCATATATTAATATTTATTATTATTATTATGTTGAGATTGTTACACCCCCAACCTAAGGGTAACTAAGGAGATGATGTCTCGAGGCCCGCAGGTAGCTGACATGGAGTGTCGAGACTCAGGTGACCAACTAAGCTCACATTGAGTAGACATAGCCCCTCCTCTATACCACACATCACCATTCATCATCAACATCATAGCAGTGTCCRCCACATCAACCTAGCCTAGAAAGGACAATAGTATTGCTTCACGAGGTAACAAGTCCAATCTCATGGTAAGTGTCACTTTAGTAATTGAAKCATTTGAGCATGTTGCAATGGGTCCTTTMTTGATTATGGAATGTTTTCTTGGAAATTATACCTTTATATTTCACCTTGGTGGTTGACATGGTTTCCTAGTAAGTGGGTCATCCTCAAGAAAATGGTTGCTACTAGGGGGTCTCATTGAAGGTTCATCATACCATTCCCACTCATACTTACCACTTTCCACACCTCTTCCCCTTCATTTCCTCATAATTTATGTTTTTACGTTCATTAACCCCAAGAAGGGCTTGTACCTCATTTCATGGGAAGAAGGTGTTGAAGGCCCATAAGTGTTGTAGCTAGCATTGTAAAAGTAAAAATCCATAATATATCCTTCTAGATGCTCTCCATAAGGTCCTAAGAGCCATGAAACACTTATCCTTAAAAATGAAGGGCCTTTTAGAAAATAAAATGAACAAAAATGTCTCGCTTGATGGGGCAATGTATTGCACTGTTCGTTAATTTCCAGTGCATATGACACTCAATGTGTTCTAATTTCAAGTGGAATTTTGGTTCTCTTTTTATTTACTTTACATATAAAACCCAATCTTTGGACCCTAAAAAATGAAAGGTGAATAAAGGGCTTGGAAAAATGTTGCATTGCAAATGAAGGGATGCAACACACCCTCCACAAAGGCACCCATTAATGAATTAATATGAGCCCTTGATATGTCAAGAACCCCATGCCCAAAATTACTACCCCAATCCACCTCATATTGACTACATGGTCTAGAGATAATATTTTTGGGAAACATTCCTTGACTTGGGGATTGGCCTACCCAAATTTAGGCCACCATGACACCCTTCCCATATCTAAATTTGGAAAAGTTTATAATATATTTGAGCATTTGTTTAATTTGAAAAGGGGGGACTTAATGCACTTGTTTAGGTGGTTCTTTAATTAAATGTGAATTACTTGGAATGATTCATATGACTTTTGGAACCTTGGAGGGAATATTTGTTTGTCTTTGCAAGACCTTTCCTAGTGAAATCTATTCATGGAAGGACTAAACCACTTGGACCTTCATATGGGATTGAAATCCCCACTGGATGGATTTTCTGCCCCACTCATTGGAGGCCTAGAATGATGAAATTTGTGCCTTGGGAGACATCTCTAGCAGTTGGATGAGGCCTTGAAGCATGAAGAGGAGATGATGTCACCATCTTATGCCCAAAAATCTCTCCTTTGGAGATGCCACACTTTTGAGGGGACGTTTTTCCATTTTATTGCACTTGGTAGTTTTGTGGGATTGAAGCCCCACTTCATTGCTTGATTTGGGGATGAAGTGGCACCTTCCTAGCATGACATGTTAGCCTTGGGAGGCCCATATTCACACGTGTCACCTTGGAATAAAGTTTTATGGGCTTGTATTCCCTTACTTTGTCATTTTGTAGCCTATGTGGGCAAAATGAGCAAAACAATTTTCTAATTAAGCATTGTAGCTTAGGTTTTAGCCTAAAATTATGGATTAATTGTAATGTGGAAAAACTATGACTTGGTTTTCCTCATATAAATATGAGGCAAGTAATTTTCATTAGGACATAAGTCATCACTTGATAATATTACTCTTGGACTGAAATTTTGTCCCTCTTGGGCAATTTGCTATCTCTCTCTTTTTCATGGAAAATGGATGCAATACTTGTTATTTGGAGTCATAAAGGCTAATGACTTCTCTTGACAGTGTTTCTTTAGAAAATAGTTGATGAATATTGGTAGTGAATGGTTTCTTGTATGCTATCTCTTGGATTTTGGTGAGTAATTTATGCAATTTATGGTCATATTTCTTGTTAAATTCAAGAAAAATATCTTAACACCCTAGGAGGAGTAAAAGGGATTACACCCTCCACCAAAGTGTATTATTTTTTGATATTGAAAATATATAATTCTTGCAAAAAGGAGTAAGAGGGTTTTCACCCTTGTTGCAAGGCTTATCTAGGGTTTATTTCTTTAGGGAGTAAGAGGGTTTATACCCCTAGAGAAATATTAAACCCTAGTTCATCTTGGATTCCAAGATAGACAATTTGGAAGGATTGTTGTCGGGTTTTATAAGGGTTTAACTCTCAACAAAAATATATTCTTCCTCTTTTGTTAGGTTGAATTCCAAGGAAGAGACTCAATTCACCCAATAACAAGGCACTAATATTTGCATTGGATATTGTTAATTGTTGCATTGGTAAACACAAAAATTGAGGTTTTGAAACTGTTCAAGTTGGATTTGAATTTTACATGATTTAAGAGCATCTCAATTGGTGAAGTGATTAGTATGCTATAATAAACATTAATCTACAACCATTAGGGTTGCATCATACACTCTCTCTTACACATTTTCTCTACTATTCTATTGCTGAAAAATGCTTGTAAGTTGTGATAATGAATCTACTATTGAAGAAATATTGTTTGGATGGTTTACTTTATGATTTTAGTGGTCAAACTATGATGTTGTATCAAAAGTTTTCTACAGCCATAGTTGTTGGAAAACTGGTTTGGACAATTGGTTGTCATTGATGTCAACCCTTGGAGAGTGTTCTTGGAGATTGATGTCAACCCTTATAGATTGATGTCAACCCTTGGAGAAGTTCGGAAGCCATAGATATGTGGATGAGATCATTATATAGTTGATTGAAATTTGTATGATTGAGATTTATGGTGAGTTAGTTGGGCACATTTGATGTAGTCTACATGTAGCTTTGACAGTATGGTTATGGGACCCAAAGTTGATTAAGGAATATGGAAACGAAGGACAATGTAATTGAAGGTAATACTATCATAGATGGATAATACATGTCGTTTCATTTATGATGATATGTGGAACACCACGTGGTTCCTCATGGTTAGGGAGATATGGCCTTGTAAAGTTGGAAGCCCCAAAGAGTGGTCAAGAAGCCCCTAGTTGGTTACAAGTCTTGGTGAAAGGGTAAAGTGGTTGTAACAAGAAACCCCTAAACTAAGGAAAGAGGTTACCTAGCATTAGTATAAATAAACCTCAAGGAGTCTCTGATTTGGATACATTCACTTACATTGAATATCTATCTTGTGAACGTTATGGTCTAGTATTGTGATCTTTTGGCTAGTTTGTGACGACATTTTTCTGAAGTAACGAAAGTTTCGAAGTTGCAAAAAATTGGTTGATCCAGGTGGATATTGGTGGCCACCCACCTATTCCAATTGGCTCCTTTTGTTAGTTTTTAGTTCAACACTTTGTTATGTACTTCTTTGTAATTGTGGGTTCTGTTAGCTCTCTGTAAACTTCGTTCGACTGAGAAATGAATGACAGAGGCAACCTACAAACAACCTTTGAGATCCAAAACTAGCCTTTTGGACCTAGAGAGGGATCTCTCGGGAGAATTTGTCTTAGTATGGGATATGGATTTGAAGCTATCAGCTAGATTTAACACCTTTAAATAATAAGTTCTAGTTATATTAGCGCAAGAGAGTAAAACCTTGGGCTATGGAGTCAGTTCAAGAAAATGATAGAAACAAATGACTCGATGACTGAACTTGAGAGGATAAAGGCTAAGTGAGCAAAAATCTTCAGTGAAAAATTGTTGTGTGAGGCGGGGGGGAAAACACAGGAAGCGACTTAGAGCACCGCTGAGGATGAATTCAAAGTTCACTTAGAGGAAAATAGTTTGTCTAAATGGAGCGAATCCCAGGGCGTTGTGCAGCGAATCCCAGGTTTGAAAATACATTCCTATTTAGACATAAATATATGTGAATAAAGAATACATGAAGTACATACGCAAATAAAGGAAACAATACATCCGACTGCTACAATCAAAATCTTTTCATCAAAGCTTCAGGACTTTTGCATTAAATTTCGATCGAGCTCAAACTACATTCAATAGTAACTTTCTAGACTAGTTTGCCAACCAACCTGGCTTACATTGAAAAGATCAAATATATAGTCCAGGGCGTCGCTTGGGCTACCCTATTTTCTAGCTACTATCTCTAGAATTTAGGAAATTGNGGGATATTGTTTGGATGGTTTACTTTATGATTTTAGTGGTCAAACTGTGATGTTGTATCAAAAGTTTTCTACAACCATAGTTGTTGGAAAACTGGTTTGGAAAACTGGTTGTCATTGATGTCAACCCTTGGAGAGTGTTCTTGGAGATTGATGTCAACCCTTATAGATTGATGTCAACCCTTGGAGAAGTTCGGAAGCCATAGATATATGGATGAGATCATTATATAGTTGATTGAAATTTGTATGATTGAGATTTATGGTGAGTTAGTTGGGTACATTTGATGTAGTCTACATGTAGCTCTGACAATATGGTTATGGGACCCAAAGTTGATTAAGGAATATGGAAATGAAGGACAATGTAATTGAAGGTAATACTATCATAGATGGATAATACATGTCGTTTCATTTATGATGATATGTGGAACACCACATGGTTCCTCATGGTTAGGGAGATATGGCCTTGTAAAGTTGGAAGCCCCAAAGAGTGGTCAAGAAGCCCCTAGTTGGTTACAAGTCTTGGTGAAAGGGTAAAGTGGTTGTAACAAGAAACCCCTAAACTAAGGAAAGAGKTTACCTAGCATTAGTATAAATAAACCTCAAGGAGTCTCTSATTTGGATACATTCACTTACATTGAATATCTATCTTGTGAACGTTATGGTCTAGTATTGTGATCTTTTGGCTAGTTTGTGACGACATTTTTCTGAAGTAACGAAAGTTTCGAAGTTGCAAAAAATTGGTTGATCCAGGTGGATATTGGTGGTCACCCACCTATTCCAACTGGCTCCTTTTGTTAGTTTTTAGTTCAACACTTTCTTCTGTACTTTTTTGTAATTGTGGGTTCTGTTATCTCTCTGTAAACTTCGTTCGGCTCTATCTTGTGAACATTATGGTCTAGTATTGTGATCTTTTGGCTAGTTTGTGACGACATTTTTCTGAAGTAACGAAAGTTTCGAAGTTGCAAAAAATTGGTTGATCCAGGTGGATATTGGTGGTCACCCACCTATTCCAACTGGCTCCTTTTGTTAGTTTTTAGTTCAACACTTTCTTCTGTACTTTTTTGTAATTGTGGGTTCTGTTATCTCTCTGTAAACTTCGTTCGGCTGAGAAATGAATGACAGAGCCAACCTACAAACAACCTTTGAGATCCAAAACTAGCCTTTCGGACCTAGAGAGGGATCTCTCGGGAGAATTTGTCTCAGTATGGGATATGGATTTGAAGCTATCGGCTAGATTTAACACCTTTAAATAATAAGTTCTGGTTATATTAGTGCAAGAGAGTAAAACCTTGGGCTATGGAGTCAGTTCGAGAAAATGATAGAAACAAATGACTCGATGACTAAACTTGAGAGGATAAAGGCTAAGTGAGCAAAAATCTTCAGTGAAAAATTGTTGTGTGAGGCGGGGGGAAAAACACAGGAAGCGACTTAGAGCACCGCTGAGGATAAATTCGAAGTTCACTTAGAGGAAAATAGTTTGTCTAAATGGAGCGAATCCCAGGGCGCTGTGCAACGAATCCCAGGTTTGAAAATACATTCCTATTTAGACATAAATATATGTGAATAAAGAATACAGGAAGTACATATGCAAATAAAGGAAACAATACATCCGACTGCTACAATCATAATCTTTTCATCAAAGCTTCAGGACTTTTGCATTAAATTTCGATCAATCTCAAACTACATTCAATAGTAACTTTCTAGACTAGTTTGCCAACCAACCTGGCTTACATTGAAAAGATCAAATATATAGTCCAGGGCGTCGCTTTGGCTACCCTGTTTTCTAGCTACTATCTCTAGAATTTAGGAAATTGACTGTTCTATGCTAAATGACTCTTTTCATGATGCCTTTCCAAAAATAGAAAACAACTGGATCTGGTCACATCATGACTACTTGTATTCTGCCACAGGGATTCAGTTATCAGCAAGGTCTTGTCATGGGGAGAGTGATGTGTCAATGGATTCCTTCGAGAAGATATCTGAACGATCAAGTATCCTGTCAGACTCCCGCCATCCACTGTAACGGACTTGATTTTTGTCGCACACTCATTTGCTGGGGTGGGTTCGTGGTGAGTGGATACCAACTGTCGTGGATATTACCAAAACTACAAAAAACGTCTAAAGGTGATGCCTCCTTCAAAACTTTTAAGATCCGTGCTCTGTTTGAGGACATGAAAATGAACTTAGTTAATCATGTTTCCACTACACGCTGGCAAGAGCCACGCAGAATTTCTCCTCTTCCGCTTCACATTCTATGAACTGCTTCACATTCCTTTCTTTTGACAACCTTTGTGTTTTGCGCAATTGTACGATTGTATATTGTGCCTCTCTAAGTTGATAAAGGCTGCAGGGTGTACGTGATATGAGTGCCATGATTTTCATTCTTCGAGCCTTCATAACGAGCTGATGATGGTTGCTACACATGCCGACATGACTTATGTTAAACAACCTCCCCTGACCTGAGGCATGTAAGAACTTCCTTTATGACATGACCCGACTCTTTTGGAACAAACTCATACTTTTACACATGATGTTTGGACTCTGACATCCCTTCTCGACTCCAAGGGCCAAATGACCACTTGCTTGACTTTGACCTCTATGTTGTTTGGTACTTGACCTTACATGATTTGACACATGGACATAAAGCCCGACTAAGATAATCTCTAACTAAAAGCAAATGATGATGCTAACAGTTGGCTCCAACGAGGATGCTATCATCCCAGCGAGGTAGCAAAGAATAGTAGACTAGGTGCCTGACCATGGGGCCTTATTTCATGCTCAGACACTGAAAAATGAAAAACAAACCGCAACCTAAACCTATCGATGCAGTTTCTAACAAATTCAGCATAAACTCAGGGCCTTCACTTTGGGCTTCAATTTTCTGCTGACATACTGACTCGACACAAAAATAAAACAACTATTTACAATGACAAGTGACTTAAACAGACTTTATTTCACCATATAGTGCTTGAGGAACCTGCCGTTTACAACCCCCCAACCAAAAT
>JASDQU011376042.1:8776-21200 GCA_032191745.1 Picea mariana
TCTTCACCGAATCTAATGAGTAGTAACCTTTTTCACTAGAACCAATTGTTGATATTTTCCTTGTGTGTACCCCACCATATTGCATGTGTAGTTTTTAAAGAAATATCTAACGCTGGTAATCTATGATTTTCCATAATCCACACCTCATATTTCATCAGAAATTCTTCTAAATCATTTAAGCCATAAAAATTAGGAGGTTCTCTTACCTCTATACCAACCCATCTCAGTGCGCACGTCATTCTAGAACATCTTCTGGTGGATAATTCAGTCGTTTCTACCATTTTTCCAGTCCTCTATTAGAGTATGAAGCACAAGAACTAATACTCCTGCAACTAAGCATGCCATCTACCGTTGGGTTGATACATTCTTCTTCGTGCATGGTAGTCCTATATAGATTATTCACATCTTCTGTTAGGATATTATCTGTCAGTTCCACATTCCTTCCTCCTTCCAAGGGATCTAATGGAGAAATAACTTTGTATTCTCCCGACTCAAATATCATATTTTTTGTCTTCAAATTGATAATAGCTTGGTTATCAAAGGCCCAATCCAGACCCAACCATGTTGGATATGGTGAATTATTGTCCACTATGTCTCTGACTTCAAAATCAGCCATGGTGTGCACACCATATACATCAAATTGAATCCCCTTCAACCTTCCTATAGGAACCACTCTATGTTGATTTTACAACTTCAAGTGGATAGATGAATACCCCAATTGTGGTTCTCCCATATCTTATTAGGTTTACTTTAGCAGAACATTAACTTCAAATCCTAAGTCTAGTATGATATACTCCATATTGAAATCTCCTATGTTAGCAATTAATATGAATTCCCTACTGGTTATTCTCTTCTTTCTAACCTGATTTACTCTTTTTACCCCTCATTCCCCATGATTACACTTTTATAATAGATTCTACAGTATTTGTAAGGAATTTTTATCACTTAACAATTTGACACAGACTCCCAAAAAGTGTCTTAATTTACTTACTTGTTCTGAAGACTTCTCTTGATTGGTTTGATCAAATAATGAGGGTAATTCATAGACTAGTATCTCATATGTTGTCTTCATTCCTGAAGAGGACGCAATATTTTCCTTCAATATATCTTGTCTAGCTTCTTTGAATATCTCGTTCTGCTTGCACACATCAAACTTTTGCTCTAGTGTTGTATTGTTCCTAACCCACTGGTACTGGTCCTGATCCTTCTTAGCTAAATCTTCTCCTGCCCTAGCTCATCCTCTCATTACTATGTTAATATTCTTCCCATATTCTTTTCTTTTTTCCATCTCAATCCATTATACGTTTTGATTAGTCTGGTTCCTCTTTTCCTATATCTTTATCAAAAGTGTGGGACAATCCTTCATTTTGTGGTTTGTTGTGCAATATTACATACATGTCACAGGTGGTTGTGGGAATTCTCTTACATAGTTCCCTAGTTTCTGACAGTTATGACACACTATCAGTCCTCATCCTCCTCCAAAGCCTCTTCCTCCATGACCTCGTTCTCTGAATCCTCCTTTGTTTCCCTAATTGTCTCTGCGTGGTGTGTTATACTGGGGTCCTTGATTATACTATGACTGTGGGTTATTGTAATATTGTGGTGTTGCACACTACTGTGCAGGATTATACTGTTGTTTCCCTTCAAACTACTACGCATTATACTATGGTTGTGTTGCAAACTACTGCATGCGAATGTATTATGGTTGTTGCGCAGTGTTATATTTTGTGTTGGAGCATAAACCTAACTTACATTAGTTTATACCTATCTTAGACTCCTAGATATTGGTTAATACATTCATTTACACCTTATTTCACCTAATTTGGCCACATAGAGAAGAAGGGCGCCTCATCCCTAGATTTTACGGAAAACTGTTATTTTTAGATCAAGACTCAACTCCTGGTTCTTGATTTTCTTGATTTATTCTTGATTTTCTTGATTTATTCATGATTTATTCCAACTCCCCCATGAAAAAACTCATCTATTATTGTGGAATGTGCACCTCCTCTTTGAGTGAGAGATTTATTCCTTAATTAATGATTTTTGTCGTTACTATTATTAGTAACTACTATTTCGGGTCAATTAAGTGAGTTGGAACTGCTTCTCTTGTCAGTTAAGTGAGATTAAGTGAGATAATGCACATCACTTGACTATTGTGGACATTAATGAGTGTGTGACATGTATATTTAGTGGTCTAGGTCGAACTATGTGGTCCCCCTTAGCTTATGACACCTATTTTAGCTATTTCTAGCTTTTTTTGACTAGAATTTCTATGTTGGAAATTCTACATATTCACCTCCTCTCTTCTTTTTGAGGATGGTTGCTCATGTATATTCATTTTTTATTAATAAAATTCTTTGATTTATGGAGAAAAAAATTTCTCTCATCTCTTGAATATGAGCAAATTGCATGTGTTCAATTTAACTAGAATTCTAGATCTATCGGGGTTTCTGCAGGAATTCTACATTTCGGAGGCTGCGCAGATTGTCCTATTACATGTTTGTCTTTCACCATGCATGTATCTTAAATCCTTTATTTCATCACCTCCAAGTTTATACAATCCTTGTCTTTGTGTCCAACTTAATTACAAAAGTTAAAAAATGTACTCTTTGGTACTTTCTGATATTTATACATTAGGGGGCAATGATAAGGATCATGCCCATGTGTTTTTCAAATCTCTCACCATGGTCCTCCTGAATATAAAGGGTTTGGCATACCCACTCCATGATATTGTAAAAATAATGGACACTCATTCTTGTGATGGCCTTTTGTCCTACACATCGTACACTCGACATATTCTCTTTTCTCCTTTCCTTTGTTTTGATTTAACTGGAATGTTAATTTCTTTAGATCTTGCTTCAACTCTTCCATAGCTGGATATGTATGCTTGTATTGGTTCTCTTCTAGCTCTAAGTTTTCCTGTAGGGCCTCACCTTGAATTTGGAATTTCTTCCATCTCAAAGGATACTTCAAGCGTGGCAACAATGAATTAACAAAAAAATGCCTATGTTGTGTATCAATAATAGTGTAATTTAACTTACCTTTTAACCTCTTTAATTTATGGTCCACTTCCTAGAATGATTCTCTTGGTTTTTGCTTGATATCTATGATTTCATTCATAAACTGGTCTTCTGAACTTGAATTTTGGAATTCATTTATTAACTTCCTCTTGACATATTCTACAATTGTAGGTTTTCCTATTGGATTATTAGTTGAGAGACCCATGTACCAATCTAATGCACGGTCTTTGAAAGTGATTTCCAACCATGGAAACTTTGTGTTCTCATCTGTAATCTAATTTTATGCCCATATCTTCTAACATATGAACAATTTTTTTGGGGGTCATTTGACCCATACCCTAGAAAATATGGTACCCTAATAGTTGGATCTTGTCCTGCCATTGTGAATTTTTTTGAACTACCACCTCTGTGTGGTGTAGAGACTTGAATTCTACTTTCTAAAATTTCACTTCTTCTATTGGACCTATGTCCTGAAAAAAATATTCTACCACTAATCACTTTCTAGTTAACTTCTTCTTCTTCAATTTTCTTAGTCACACATGGGGTTATGGATTCCACACTAATTCGGATCTAGAATGGAGAGCACACAATATCCTCAATATTCCCTATAGTGTGAATATCCTCTACCTATTCCTCATCATTGTCTAATCCCTCTCACTCTGCTACAACCCTCTTCTTATTATTCATCCTATACTGGTAGGGTCATCCAATGGGAGTCACACCTGCATTACTTATGATTTCCTTGGTCTTTTCATCATCCATCATGATGGGTTCCATTTCTTCCTTCTTCTAGCTAGTCTCAAGAGCCTTCTCCATTTCTCAAATCTTTCTTACTGCTTCCCCCAACTCCCCCATGCACGTAGAGTGATATAGTTTTATGATTCCATGGTCATCACATATTTATCATGTAATACGATCTTGATCAATGTGTAAAGAGACCTAATATACCTCCCTCTGGTTTCCCTCAATAAATCCTGCTTTGCAGCAGTATATGACTTCATTGTATCTACTACAAACTTAGTGATAAACCCCATAGTAATGTTCTCTAACCAGAAATCCACTGCGTGCGTGAATTTATTATTAACTCTTTCCAACCGTGAAATATTTTTAGTAGTCCACACTATTTTCCTAATAATATTAGTCAAATTGTTATATTTCAACCTTAACAATCATTCATGTAATAACTATGGAAAGAAACAAAAAAATGCTTCATGCAAATCAAGTAACACATACCTCTGCAGGTACTGGCGTGGTGTATACCTACAACCCTTATTGTCTTTATGCACGAAATCCAACTTCTTTGTCTCTAACCATCTTTCAATCTCTTGCTTCATAGGATTCCATGGCTTGAACATCCCTTTCTACCACTGCATATTCTTCACCAAACCCTATCCTATCTCTCCTTCTGAGTTCTAGCCATCAACATAACCATTTGTTGGGCTTATGGGCTAAGCCAGTTTCTACCTTATTTCTACAACAAAACCATTGTCACCATCGGCCCTTCTGGTAAACCATAAGGCTACTCTGCACATAGAGTGCACAACGCAATCTCACCCAAGATGGTTTATGGGGAACTGCAAGATGCAAGTTTCTACAATCATGGAAGGGATTGGGAAATGTTATTTATTATTTCTTCTTAGTTCTACTTAACCATACATTCTATTATACCATTCATCATATCCATTCATTCATTCATTTATTCATTTGCATTTTTAATATAATACATGATGTAAAGAAATCATTCATTAATCTATCTAACCATTAAATGATAACTGCAGAAATAGTAACACATTAACATACATTGCACACATGGTTTTACCATGGTTCACCCCCCTCTGGGGATACCTCCAAAAATATATTCTTCTTCTTTTCTTATCCATAAAAATTCATTGCATGCATTACATCATAGTAAAGAGTAGTGAGGTGGACCAGGAATCGCATTAAACACCATATCTTGCGACCTGACCCTCAACTACTTTGACCTCATCTGAGCTCTACGACTCTCAAAACATAATTCAACTCCCAAAAACACTCCAAAATAGTTTCTCCAAAACAGAATTGTCGCACTAACTCTATAACAATCAGAACTTAGATGCTTCTCATGATCATCCTCTAATCTACCTCATACCCCTTATTTATATTACAAAATTGGGTTAGAAACCCTTAAAATGCATCCCAAAACCCTAACCCTAACTAGGCTAGGTTTTTCTACATTAGCAACATTTTTTTCGCAAATCCTGTCATGTGCACTGATTTTACTCAAAATATGGCACACTCTCTTTCTTGGTCCGATCCACCTCACTTGTTGTGTTGTTCTCCAAACATGCCTACTCCAATAGGTTGAGAGAGAGAGAAGCCTATAACTTGTTTCCTTCACCTTGATGGACTTATAACCTAACTTGGGGGGTGGTATATACATTATATACCCATTGTTGGGAGGAAAATCACTCTTATGCAAGTATTTTCTTTGACCTTCTTCTATTAAAAGTAAAGTGCCTTATCATTGTTTATGAATATGCAAAATTTATTCTTTTTTTCTAATATGAAAATCAATGTATTTTCCATATTGTGTGTCATTATTCTTTTTATTCCACTCCATTTTGATATTGACACTTGCACATGAAGTTTATTAAATTATAGTACTTCTAAGAGGCCTACTCAACTATTATTACAGGGATATGGCCTTCGAGGGACACAAATTTTGAAAATTTTGTCGTGACTAGGATTGTTGGGAAGGGATGTTATCTTTTTTCTATGTTTATATGCTTGTGTGTGTATTTCATAGTTGAATGAATGGACCTTTGATGTTCTATAAGTTTCAATTGTTTCTCTTCTGAAATCCTGGTGCAAGGAGTGAATAGTGCCCATGCAAGGAGTGCATAGTTCCCATGCAAGGAGTGCGAAGGCAGAGTCGTTTACAGACTCAATAGCGTAAGAGAGATAGTGTGAATTTCGTAGAGTGAGTGCAAGGAGTTCACACATACTCGTTTGAGTATAAAATCTCGAAGGATAGACCCATGCAAGGTGCACATAGGGACAACACTTAGTGAAGTGTTGAAAGAGTCTCAAGGAGAGTGAGGGCAATGAGTGAATGGGATATTTTTCTAAATCTCAAGCTCAGGAGAAGTAGCACAAGGTGTGCACATGAGCCTAAGTCCTTTAAAGTTGACAAAGCTTAGGAAGGATAGTGAGAAGGGAAGAATCCATTTTGTTTGGAGTTTGAGGAGATGATATCTACCCAAGCATGATTCATATATTTCATAGGCATCATATCTGGAGAAGGATCGCGAGTGTTAAACCTTTAAGTCCTTCGAACTTCGCAAATTCAACAGTTTTTAGGTGTGTGTTGTGGAGGAAGCAAATTCCCCAAAGTATGAAGTCAATCTAGACTGTTGGTAGATGGGGGACACGTGTCCATGGATAAATGGGTATCCAAAAGTTTGACAATTTGGGGTTTTAAGTAATGTTGCAAGGAAGAAAAAAACTCCCAAAGCTCCGAGCCCATAGCAGATACTAGCCGTTAGCACCAGGAACATGTGCCGATAGATATTGGAGTTCAAAATTCAATACTCCAGAAGTTTTGAGGTGTGATTTGATTTGGGTTGAAAATACTTGAAGGCCTAAAGGCCGGAGTCCCAAAATCTTTGTGAGCCATAAATCTCAGTGTGTAGTGTGAGTTGTTGATCCCCGTCATTGTTCGGATATTTGTGAATTTAGTGTTTGGGAGAATCATCTTGTATTGTTGTTAGAACTATCAAAGAATGGAGCTTCGAAGTGTCAGAGTTATTGGGGGTTAAAGATCTTAGCCCACGGTTTTGTCCCCAGGTCACAGGGAATTCTCCACTAAAGAGATAATACCCTCGCAAACAAAAGTTTGTGTGTAGAGAAAAAAGGAAAGGCCTATGGTATATAATTTTGAGGGTTCAACAAGGACCCTAGAGATAATTCATCTCCCTTGTGTAANTTTAGGTGTGTGTTGTGGAAGAAGCAAATTCCCCAAAGTATGAAGTCAATCTATACTATTGGTAGATGGGGGACACGTGTCCATGGATAAATGGATATCCAAAAGTTTGACAATTTGGGGTTTTAAGTAATGTTGCAAGGAAGAACAAAACTCCCAAAGCTCTGAGCCCATAGCAGATCCTAGCCGTTAGCACCAGGAACATGTGTCGATAGATATTGTAGTTCAAAATTCAATACTCCAGAAGTTTTGAGGTGTGATTTGATTTGGGTTGAAAATACTTGAAGGCCTAAAGGCCAGAGTCCCAAAATCTTTGTGAGCCATAAATCTCAGTGTGTAGTGTGAGTCGTTGATCCCTGTCGTTGTTCGGATATTTGTGAATTTAGTGTTTGGGAGAATCATCTTGTATTGTTGTTAGAACTCTCAAAGAATGGAGCTTCGAAGTGTCGGAGTTATTGGGGGTTAAATATCTTAGCCCACGTTTTTGGCCCCAGGTCACAGGGAATTCTCCACTAAAGAGATAATACCCTCGCAAACAAAAGTTTGTGTGCAGAGAAAAAAGGCAAGACCCATGGTATATAATTTTGAGGGTTTAACAAGGAACCTAGAGATAATTCATCTCCCTTGTGTAAATTATCCTATACTAGGAGGTCGCACAATCCCAAGGAGTGGTGGGGGTTTGCATCAAGTGGTATCAGAGTGGGAAATAAGGTCTGTGAGAAAAAAAAAAATCAGAATCATGCCACCAAGAAAACACTGGGAGAGACCTGTAGTCAATGCATCCATGAAAGAGGAAATGAGACAAATTCATGCAAGGTTGGACTCCATGGATACAAAAAAAAGAATAGCACCTGAATTTGGTGATGTCAATGAAGCTGAAAGTGAATACGTATAAGCAGAAGAAGTTGTAGGAGAATAAGTGACAGAGCGATTACTAGGAGTTGTTGTTAAGATGGGAACCAGAGAAAAAATGGAAGTCTCGATGTATGAAGGTAATTGGAATGTGTTAGCACTAGGAGTCACCTTCTGATTTCATAGAAGGTAAGCCCAGTACCCATTAGGTTATATGTGAATGTATGAGTGTTTTTTAAAGAGTCAGATGGAAAAGACTCGAAATGATAATATCCTAACTCAGAAATAGGGCTAACATGTACCATCAAATAAGGTTTTGACTAACTTCAACCAGTAATTTGAGAGTAAATGGGATAGAGGGAAGACTTGAATGAGAGAGGTGTAATGGCTACTGCAAACATCAGGTCTACAAGAGCCTAAGGAAGAAAGTTTCTTAAGACAAGATCTTCTTGAAATTAGGAACTAAGAAGCTAAATAAACACCATGATAATACAATGATCAAACATCCAACATAACATTACCATAGTTATCCATGTGAAGCATCCACAACATGACCATTTAGCATTAGAAGCATATATGCTAAAATAGAAGTTGATTTCTATTAGTCAAAAAGTCTTAAGTCCAATACACAACTAGATCACAGACACTTCAAAAAATATTACAGTTTAGGGAGCCTTGCTCAACCATCCGAACCCACTAAAGCAATAGATCTATCTATTTATAACAAGAAAGGGAGGAAATAGCTGGAGGTACGAGCTGGCCTCTTTCCCTTGAAAATCTCTAGACATTTATTTGTTCTAACAACTCAGATAACTGCCTATGCTATAAAACAGGAAAATGTTGGTGACTAATCTAATCATGCTTCTAACTACTTTGATCCTCTTTTGTTGCTCAGCTCCTATTTTGCCATGTGTCCCTTTGGAGCCTGTAGTTTTCCTCAGAATGCCAACTGCTACTTCTGTCGCTTTCTCCATCATTAACTTGTCCAAAGTTGTTGGCCTAGTCTTCCTAGATCCCTAGTGTTTGTTGGTAAACTTCCTTGTGTAGCAACTCTGGGTAGCGCACCCTAAAATGTAACAAGGAGAGAATCTAGCGCCTATAGGTAGTGCCTCTGTGCTGTGTATGTGTGTAAACTGACTCCTTATCAAATATTATGCAACACCTATAGCTAGCGCCATTGTGTTGCACCCATATACCAATTCTACCCTCTGTGTAATATTACACAGTGCTTTACGTAGTGCCACTGTGTGCAGCTTCTGTTCTATGTAAGATATTACACAGGGCCTATACGTAGCACTACTTATGCTATGTTTGCACACAACTTTGTGTATCATTGCCAAAACATAGCGTCTTTGAATCTAGGACATGTGCAGAGCAGTTTGTGTCCTTCCAATTATGAAAGATGCCTTGACTATACCATAGATAATGCCATTTACTACTGAGTGAAGCTATCACTTTAGCAAAAACTCAAAAACCATATAGCTAAATGCCTAGGAGCCTATATAGATAGAAAACATAGTATCTGCATATCCATTAACCCTCCCAAAAAGGAACAATTCCCAAAAATGGTGCTTACTCCTTACCAACTATTTTTTCATCTTAACACTTAGCCTCACACTCTTTCTAGTAGAAAGAGTCTCTTCAATTAGCTCAGCAAATTTCTTCTTCCTAGCACTGGTAGGCTTCTTTGGTGTAGTTGAGCTCTCCTTAGCTGTTGGTTTATCATTTTCAATGGCAGCTTCTACCAACACCTGTAAATTTCTTTGAGCTGCCTCATTTTGCAAGTGTCTCAGCTCTGCCTTTATCTTCCTATTCTGAGACTGAAATTCTCTGTTCAATCTGTAAAGAATCTTCATCTATTTACGAAGAGACAGAGCCTTTCTCACTTCTAACCTTGCCAAGTCCAGGGTATGGTTGTAGCCAATCATGAGCTCATTCATATGAGCCAAGTGGACCTTGTCTTATGCTTTGAGATGAGCTATTTATATCATTGTGTCCCTAAGTTGCTTGATAAGTCTTTTGTAGGTCTAGCTGTCTGGAGGGACAGTGGCATGCTCAGTCTCAATGGGCTTCTCCTTAGACCCCTCTTCCTCCTGCATGGGAAGTGTCTTGTCTGTCTCATCAGGTTCCTTGTTGACTCTACCTTTATTATTCCTTCTCTGCATAGGGGTTTCATCCTTTCTTACCATAGGCTTCTCAATGCTTTTCTCAAAGGTTTCATCTTTCATTTGCAAGGGTATTTTAGAACCTTTCTCCTTTCCCTTTTGTATAGGGGTTTCATGCTTGTCTTTAGTAGAATACAAACTATCTTTTCTCCTCTTCCTCTGAGTAAGGGTTTCGGATTTCTCCTCCATAGGCCTTTTAATGCTTTCTTCTTTCTTCTTTAGAACAGTGGCTTCTGGCAAAGGATGCTCTTGAAAAACCTCCTTATGGATTGATGACCTAGTGAAAGGTCTATTACCCTTGATTTCAACTATTGGAAGAGGAGAGGGAAAGAGAATCTTCTTCCCCTTTTTGTATGTCACCTTGGTAGAAGAAGGAACTTCTTCCAACCTTGGTGGAGGTGGTGATGAGAAATCTTTGTGTGAAAAAGGACAAACTTCCTCCTCAACTTCCTTGACTTGCTTGTTGATCTCTGAAACAGGGGCTCTACCCTTTCTCTTCTTGTTGATCCCTACTTTAGTATTGGTAAGTGATAAAGGACCTACGATCTGTGATTAGGGAGTAGGTGTTGAGTCCATCTTGAAGTGAGAAGTAACCACAAAATGATCCCATGAGATCTCTTTCTTTCCCAACTCTTCAGAGACTAACATTCTGATCAATCCAGAGTGAAAAGGGCCAGAATCTACATCCTTAGATTTGTATTGCACCCTATCTAACATTTTACCTATACTTCTCAACAGGTAATAAGGAACATTCATCTTAACTTTACCAGTAAAATGTAACAACAACCTTACGTGGTAATGGTACAAGGTGTTAAATCTCCCTTCACAGGTAAAATATCTCTATATAATTTTCAACATTCTATCAAACTGATCGATCAACTGATTCCCTAGCATACTCTAAGATAACTCATTGATTCAATATTCAGGTTTGAAGAGATATTTAACAAAGGGTGAACACAAAACTATGGCCTTCAACCAATTTTCACCTGAAATGGGAATTCCTGTTGCAGCTGAGATGGAGGTTTCGGTTACCTCAAATTCCAAATCCCCAACTCTGGTTTTCTTAACATCAAAATTTAATGTGAATTATTTTGCTACTTCTGGATGGCCTCTCTGCATGTTCTGGCAGAAAGAGAGGCATCCTTCTCTTTGAAACATCTCCCTTGCCATGGGCTCTATGTCAAAAAGGTGCACGTCCACAGGTTCTGTCCTAACTATCTTGCCACCTTTGTGTGCTTTCTTCGACTGAGGGGTCTCCATGACTCAAAATGAGGTTCCTTAAGAGGCTTAAGGGATGCTGATGACCAGAAAGATTCAATTCAGGTATCAAATGCACAAGGATGGACCTTTAAAACTCTCAATGCTTAGAAAGTCGAGCTTGACTATGGAAAATAGACTTTTATACATGTACAAGATTTTTAAAGTATTAGACTACGAAGGGGTGATCTGAAATGGCTCTTTGTATAGGATGAAAGGGGAGCATGAAAAACATAGAGGATTTGAGCAGCGCCTCTGGGTAGCGCAACGCATATGCAGAGGATAGGTTATTAAAGACCTACGACTTCAAAGACTAAAGTAATCAACAATAATTATACCATGGACATGGGCAAGGACATTTACAGAAATGTAAATATGGCTCCCCTACTACCCTGTAAGCTCAACAAACCAAAAACTCGAGCACAAATTTCCTGTGAAAATAAATATGCAAAGGAGGCTGCACAGGATACCTGTAAAGTCAACACCTGTTGAGATCCTCAGCGCAATCTTAGGATGAAATTGAGGAAACTTCAACCCTAAAATCTCTCACAGTATCATATTTAGTTGACATGCAGTCACCTGATCGGAACTGGCAAATTTACGCAGCGCAACACTGTTGAACTTTTTCAAAATTTAAAAACCATTAACAAGGATTATAAATGCAATATCTTTGAAGGCTCTTAATCGACTTCTGGCACTGAAAACAAGGGAAATGATCTCAATCGTGGAAATCATGACTTGGAGTGGATGGATAATAAATGTGACAGGCACTACGGAACTACCTAATGAGTAGGCAGCGCTTCCAAATCAAAAAATAATTAGACAGGTAAGTGGGTACAATGAGTCATGCTTACTGGGTCATGAGTGAAGATGAAGGGGTGTCACATCAGATTTGCAATGGGAGGGATATATTTAAGGATAAGGCATGAAGGGAACCAAAAGAGTCATGAGCCTAAGAGGTTCTAGAACCACAAACCAAATTGAGGACCAACAAGGACTATGATTCAAAATTCTTAATCTTCGAAGGTGAACTTAACATCAAACTTTAGGAGGATAAGACTCAAAAATTTTAATCTAAGGTTTTTCTTTAAACAATATTAATCAAACTAAAGACCCAAGGCAACATAGTTTGATAACAAAATTCAAAAGAATTTCTTGAATGGTTAAGT
>JASDQU011376043.1:0-12485 GCA_032191745.1 Picea mariana
CGCTATCAACAATGTCGAAAGGTAGTATCTCATACTACAAAATTCATCTTCTTCACAATCTGTTTGAAAGGTGAACAAAAGGATACTGCAACCACCACAGTCTCAGACCAAGCACTTTCTATCCAACAGAAGCAGGTTGACAAGATTGCAGTAAAGCACAAAAATTCCTTCTGCACTTAGTCATCTCAGGTAGCCCAACTTGTTGAATAGATTCAACCCCGCTAGCAATAGGTTCATGACAAATTTCCACAAACTGAGTAGCACGACGTCTACAACAAGGCAAGCAACTCACCAAGATTTAGATTCAACAAACGCTTCCCTCTCTTCCCTGGGAACTCAACGCAATAGAGACCATTGCTTCCTAAGGAGGTAGGATTGATCCAGGTGGATATTGGTGGCCACCCATGTTACACATTATTTTGGTCACTCTGATGATGACCCTACAGGAATGTGTTCAAGCTCTCAAAACAATCTTTTACATGAGAAAAATGACCGAGTTATTCCCCTACAAGGCATATTTTTAGAATGACGTAGCAGGCAGATAGTGGTACATAGTGCGAAAATCCTTGATTTCTGCAGGTTGCTCTATGCCTGACTCACAGGATTTTCGCATGCTACTATATAGGTAGGGTGCGGCAGTGTTTGAAGCTAAGGAAAGGAAGAAGTTTCATGAAGTTTCTAGAAGGAGAATCTTCTGGAATGTGAGGTGGCATCCGTATGGTTGTGGTCTTACTGGATTCTCTAATTTGGTGGGATCATCCTCATCCTTGTAACCACTTCACCTTCTCTTATATAATGATGGGTTTCTCATGGAAAATGTTAAGCAAGATTGAGAAAAGAATTGTTGAAAGAATAGGCTGAAGATTTTGTGAAGGATCCTATTACAACTGATGCTTGAGGCCTCCATTTGTCCATCAAGCTTTTGTGGACCATATTCATACAAATTCGGAGAAAGTGTATGTGTGTGTTGGAACAAAGGACCACCGAAAGGGAACTTGCGACATCAAGGCAATTTAGTTATATCTTCCACTTTTACTTAATATGATACGGTGACATGTTTCTTTGCCATAAAATCATTAGTGTTTTATTACATGACTCCTTGATCACATGTTTAGGTCTCCATTGAATCTACAATTGTTTGTTTCACTTTGGTTGGTTTGTGTCATTGCAGATATGATCTCACAAGAGCACAAGAGTGAAGCAGGGACAACAGAGATATAAGGAAGCGATATCTAAAGGTATGTCATCTATTCCTTCTCTGGTAGTAAATTCAATGGTAGTAACTTAGGGAAAGCGTCATGTCCTGTCTTGTTTTGTTATAGATCCAGGTGGATCTAGGGAGATTAGTTTATGTCCACATTCACTTATTTATCCAATAACAACCCACCTATTCCACGGTCTCAAAAAAACAGTTTTCCATCTTGGCATTTTTTCGACAGTTTTTCGGGTTCCAAACTTCTGGGGCCATTTTGAGGCCCTAAACGACGTTTTTTGGGGATTTGGGGCCCAAGTGACTACAAATGGCACTAAATTGGGCCAGTTGAAAATCATTCTTCTCGGTTATACCTTTCCAACGGTGTATCGAGCGCCCCAAACAGAGATCGTATGCAAAATTTACGCCCCTGGGAAGTTGACATATCAACTACCCCCAATGAGGCCCACAAACCTTTTGGCTTTTCATCTTCCAGGGTTAGGGTTTTGTATTTTACTTATGTTAAAAAGGTATTTGGAGCCTCATTGTAACAATCATATTCTTGCGAATGCAAGTAGCCATCACATCTTTTCTCAGATATAAGCTACCACCATTCTAATGAGTCTTTCACTCTGTATTTTTACAGTTCTGTACATTTCGCACATTAATAGAAATTGTGTATTACTGTATATCTTTGCCTCTGGTTATATTTCCGATATATCTTCTTGTATTTATATGTTATATCTCCACTCTCATTTCATGGCAAAAATAATCCAGATCAATAGCTTATGTGCAACATTAATTAAAGAATGAAGAAATATGGAGAATAGAAGAGAAATGAGACAATAACACAATAGCTTGATAACAATGTTTCTCCAACATGGACTACATCTCTAGGACGTGATTCAAAGTGGAGATGATTTATATTATTCTCAACAATAAAATTGGCATAAATACATCATTATACCTCAAGCCTGAAACATGACCTTCTGATCTGAAAAATTACTGGTGAACTCGTGGCGAGAAAACGTGCAGAAATGACTGTCAAAACATGAAATTCTAACACTGCTCATCCCAAGCCCCTGTTGGGATCTTTGCCTCGTAAAGTGTGTTGGAAGTCTGCAATAATTAGTCTGTCCCTTCATCATAAATCATGCCTATAGTATTGTTGGGCACGGACCCCTACCCTGACATAAGTCTGGGCTTAAGTAATATTTTACGGGCAGAGGTACCAAGATACATTGTTCAATTTTTTGACAACTTGGGTAATTTAAAGCATATTGTTGGGGGAGGTCCCAGGGTCAAACCCACGGGCCTCCCCTTTTATAAATTTGTTACAATGTTTTACCATATTAATATATGGTATTAAAACCATATATTATAGTCCCACCTTTTAATAGAAACTCGTGCCAAAAATTATGGGACAAGACCCCTGCACGGTTCTATGAGAAGTACCTTGGCCAGATCCTATGGTACCCTCGCAAAGATATTATGGATAAGGTTTCCGCAAATAAAGCTAGGGGTTGTCCATAGGCCAGTCCAAGGCCGACCCTCTTTTAATTTTTATTTTTTCGTCGTTGGCCCTTATTGAGAATTTCCAGGGTGCCATGTGGCACCCACTGAATGGGCCATGTGGTGCCCTCTCATTTGTCGATCCTTCCTATTCAGAATTCTAATTTGTTTAGAACCTATGCTTGACGTAGACACCACTTGTCACTCTATTGGGTTGCCGTGTGGAGACCCCTGGGTGGTGCCATGTGGCATCACCTAGGGGTTCCACGTGGCACTTTCCAATAGGCCCATGTGGCCCCCAAAAATTCTAAATTAACATGCCACATGTCAACATGTCATGTTGTCATGCATCATGTTGAAGTCACCTCTGCATAGTTGTTTGTTGACATCATCTGTATGGATGTTGATGTCAGCAAGTTGACTTTGACTAGGTTGACCGTAGCTTTGACCGTCCATAACTTCTTCGTCCGGACTTCGTTTGAGGTGTCACTTGCATCGTTGGAAAGATTGTGATGAGCACTTCGACTTGGCACTATTTTTGTTGAGATTTGAGGACTTTGAATTTTTTCCCTTTTAGATGCTCCTGGATCAAGCAAGGGTATTCCTACCTCGTCCCTATTGAGACTAGTCATGCAATTAGAGTGGAATTTTTCTTAATACCCACACGATAACCACAATGGCATGATTTGAGAAATTTTTTTGCCCAATAATTTCCTTGGCCTCAGTCAACAACACCACACCCGCAACCATACAACATCGGGTGGCTTTGCCAGGGATGAGATATTTGTGTCAGCTAGCAATGTCAATTTCCATATGACATCCAACCCTTCAAGGATGAGGTATTATGTGATGCTTCCCAACTGGATGTCTGTGATGTTCTTTTGGGCCAACCATATATGTGGAAGCGCCATGTTATTTATGAGTCTCAACCCTGTAGTGACATTGTTACTTTGGGGGGTCATCTCTACAGAATACCATAGGTAGTTCCAACTATTGTCCCACCTAAACAATGCCGAAAGGTAGTATCTCATACTACAAAATTCATCTTCTTCACAATTTGTTCGAAAGGTGAACAAAAGGATACTGCAACCACCACAGTCTCAGACCAAGCACCTTCTATCCAACAGAAGCAGGTCGACAAGATTGCAGTAAAGCACAAAAATTCCTTCCGCACTTAGTCATCTCAGGGAACCCAACTGGTTGAATAGATTCAACACGCCAGCAACAAGTTCGTGACAACCTTCCACAAACCGAGCAGCGCGACGTCTACAGCAAGGCAAGCAACTCACCAAGATTTAGATTCAACAAACGCTTCTCTCTCTTCCCTGGGAACTCAACGCAATAGAGACCATTTCTTCCTAAGGAGGTAGGATTGATCCAGGTGGATATTGGTGGCCACCCATGTTACACATTATTTTGGTCACTCTGATGATGACCCTACAGAAATGTGTTCAGGCTCTCAAAACAATCTTTTACACGAGAAAAATGACTGAGTTATTCCCCTACAAGGCATATTTTTAGAATGACGTCACAGGCAGATAGTGGTACATAGTGAGAAAATCCTTGATTTCCGCAGGTTTCTCTATGCCTGACTCACGAGATTTCTGCATGCTGCTATATAGGCAAGGTGCGACAGTGTTTGAAGCTAAGGAAAGGAAGAAGTTTCATGAAGTTTCTAGAAGGAGAATCTTCTGGAATGTGAGGTGGCATTCATATGGTTGTGGTCTTACTGGATTCTCTAATTTGGTGGGATCATCCTCATCCTTGTAACCACTTCACCTTCTCTTATATAATGATGGTTTTCTCATGGAAAAGGTTAAGCAAGATTGAGAAAAGAATTGTTGAAAGAATAGGTTGAAGACTGTGTGAAGGATCCTATTACAACTGATGCTTGACGCCTCCATTTGTCCATCAAGATTTTGTGGACCATCTTCATACAAATTCAGAGAAAGTGTATGTGTGTGTTGGAACAAAGGACCACCGAAAGGGAACTTGCGGCATCAAGGCAATTTGGTTCTATCTTCCACGTTTACTTAATATGATATGGTGACATGTTTATTTGCCATAAAATCATTAGTGTTTTATTACATGACTCCTTGATCACATGTTTAGGTCTCCATTGAATCTACAATTGTTTCTTTCACTTTGGTTGGTTTGTTTCATTGCAGATATGATCTCACAAGAGCACAGGAGTGAAGCAGGGACAACAGAGATATAAGGAAGCAATATCTAAAGGTATGTCATCTATTGCTTCTTTGGTAGTAAATTCAATGGTAGTAACTTAGGGAAAGCATCATGTCCTGTCTTGTTTTGTTATAGATCCAGGTGGATCTAGGGAGATTAGTTTATGTCCACATTCACCTATTTATCCAATAACAACCCACCTATTCCACGGCCTCAAAAAAACAGTTTTCCATCTTGGCAGCTTTTCGTCAATTTTTCGAGTTCCAAACTTCCGGGGCCATTTTGAGGCCCTAAACGACGTTTTTTGGGGATTTGAGGCCCAAGTGACTACAAATGGCACCAACTTCGGCCAGTCGAAAATCATTCTTCTCAATTAGACCTTTCCAACGGTGTATCGAGCGCCCTAAACAAAGATTGTATGCAAAATTTACGCCCCTGGGAAGTTGACGTATCAACTACCCCCAATGAAGCCCACAAACCTTTTGGCTTTTCATCTTTCGGGGTTAGGGTTTTGGATTTTACTTATGTTAAAAAGGTATTTGGAGCCTCATTGTAACAATCATATTCTTACGAATGCGAGTAGCTGTCACATATCTTCTCAAATATAAGCTGGCACCATTCTAATGAGTCTTTCACTCTGTATTTTTACAGTTCTGTACATTTCGCACATTAATAGAAATTGTGAATTACTATATATATTTGCCTCTGGTTATATTTCCAATATATCTTTGTATATTTTTGTGTTATATCTCCGCTCTCATTTCATGGCGAAAATAATCCAGATCAATAGCTTATGTGCGGCATTAATTAAAGAATGAAGAAATATGGAGAATATAAGAGAAATGAGACAATAACACAATAGCTTGATAACAATGTTTCTCCAACATGGACTACGTCTCTGGGACGTCATTCAAAGTGGAGAGGATTTATATTATTCTCGACAATAAAATTGGCATAAATACATCATTATACCTCAAGCCTGAAACATGACCTTCTGATCTGAAAAATTACTGGTGAACTCGTGGCGAGAAAACGTGCAGAAATGACTATCAAATCATGAAATTCTAACACTGCTCATCCCAGGCCCCTGCTGGGATCTTCGCCTCATAAAGTGTGTTGGAAGTCTGCAATAATTAGTCTTGTCCCTTCATCATAAATCATGCCTATAGTCTTGTTGGGCGTGGACCCCTACCTTGACATAAGTCTAGGCTTAAGTAATATTTTATGGGCAGAGATACCAAGCTACATTGTTCGATTTTTTGACAACTTGGGTAATTTAAAGCATATTGTTAGGGGAGGTCCTAGGGTCAAACCCATGGGCCTCCCTTTTTATACATTTGTTACAATGTTTTACCATATTAATATATGGTATTAAAACCATATATTACAGTCCCACCTTTTAATAGAAACTCACGCCAAAAATTATGGGACAAGACCCCTGCACGGTTCTACAGGAAGTACCTTGGCCAGATCCTATGGTACCCTCACCGAGATATTATGGATAAGGCTGCCACAAATAGAGCTAGGGGTTGTCCATAGGCCAGTCCGAGGTCGACCCTCTTTTAATTTTTATTTTTTCATCGCTGGCCCTTATTGAGAATTTCCAGGGTGCCACATGGCACCCACTAAATGGGCCATGTGGTTCCCTCTCATTTGTTGGTCCTTCCTATTCAGAATTCTAATTTGTTCGCCAGCTGTGCTTGACATAGACACCACTTGTCACTCTATCGGTCTGCCATGTGGATACCCCTGGGTGGTGCCATGTGGCATCACCTAGGGGTGCCACGTGGCACTTTCCAATAGGCCCATGTGGCCCCCAAAAATGCTAAATTAGCATGCCACATGTCAGCATGTCATGCTGCCACGCATCATGTTGAAGTCACCTCTGCATAGTTGGTTTTTGACATCATCTGTATGGATGTTGATGTCAGCAAGTTGACTTTGACTAGGTTGACCGCAACTTTGACCATCCATAACTTCTTCGTCTAGACTTCGTTTGAGGTGTCACTTGCATCGTTGGAAAGATTGCGATGAGCACTTCGACTTGGCACTATTTTTGTTGAGATTTGAGGACTTTGAATTTTTTCCCTCATAGATCCTCCTGGATCAAGCAAGGGTATTCCCACCTCGTCCCTATTGAGACTAGTCATGCAATTAGAGTGGAATTTTTCTTAATACCCACACGATAACCACAATGGCATGATTTGAGAAATTTTGTTGCCCAATAATAATAGAGGTTGCAATAAAATATTGGTGGGTTAGTTCAAGACAACACAAGATGTCCTTCATTTAATAAGGAAAGACTTAGCTCCCTTTTGGTCTATTAGCCACATAGGTGAACATACATGAATATTGTTCATTCCCATTGGAATGCGTTCACATTCAAGATTGACTTTGGCCTATAAATACAAGACTCTTCCTTGCATTAAATAACCTTTTTATGTGTTGAGTTTATGCTACTAATATTTTTCCAAAGAGTGATAAGTCCCTTGCTTCCACTTAAATATATTTCCTTGCCTTGGCCTCATGCTATCCAAATTCCTCTTCAAAATGTGAAGTGCAATGATTGAGTTATTCTTTAACATAGAGAACCCATTTGGGGAAACAAAGGACCCTCCCTTAGAGAAGGATTGGAAACCAGATTTGCACTAATTGTTATTTCCTTTCCATTGGCTAGAAAATAATTTATTTTTTTCCCCACATACCCTAGTTTAAACTATTGAAATTCACGATTTTAATGGTTTTTTAGTTAGTATGCATGTATAAGGGTTTCCCTAGTTTGCTTCACTTTATTTTTCACTCACATGTGTCTAGCTCCTAACAACCAATTGAGATTGAATTTTGGTACACACAAAAAAACATAACAAGCATTATCAACCTTGTATTTCTATAATAAATCTATGAAAGATACCCATCTCTCAAAACCCTGGTCAATAGTGTATAATGAGGCCCGATGAATGTTCTAGAAAAATTATAGAGATTGTTAATGATATATTCCACATTGTTTGAATCATATCCAAACATTCAACACCTAAATAAACTGAGGGAGAAAATTATTGGTTTTTTCCATTTGTTACAACATGGACAATTCTTGTACAAATTTGAAAATACTTGGATTTTTCCTATATTTCAAGAGTCTCCTCCCCTCTCTACTTGTTTGATGTTTTAACATTTCAATCTAGATCAATGCTTCCTTTAATGTATCTATCTTGATGGATTTTTTCACTTAGTATCAATGGACATTTTGACAAGTTTAATTATATAAAGAGTGTGGTATCTTGTAGTGAGAAGTGCCTACAAATGAATTTTATTGTGATTAATAAATGCCCAAGGATTATAGATATATGATTTTGAAATGATACTTAATGATTATGTTTTGTTTAGATTGAAAATGGATTTCCATAATTTTAATTAAGTATTAAGGATTTTCTAACATTCATATGATATGTGTTATATTATAACACATATGATATGTTTTCTGTAAACATGGGGTTTATTAAATTTTGAAATTGTATTTTGGAAAGTTGCTCTGAAGGTTATGCTATGCACCAATAGAGAAATGTGACAAGACTTGCAATTCAGATGACAATTTTAAAGCAAACAACAACCTACCTAACAATTTTGTCAAAAATAACAATTTTCACAATCATGTATTATAAAAAAGACTCTAAACTAGCCTCATGGTCTTGTAGTTTTATTAGTATAGTTTTGCAGTGCTTAAATTTTTCTTCTACTCAAATTTGCTAACAGAAGTTTTGAAAATGCAAGTTAAATGAACCTAACACAAACTTCCTCAGCCGAGCCGACGAGCTAACACAAGTTAAATGACCCTAACACTATGAAACTTCGAATTTGCAAATTTCGCATTACATTGAATTTTCCAGCCAACTCACCACCAAGAACTCCATGGTTTAACTTATTTCTATGAAGATTTTGTTAAAGAAGATGCTCAAACAATCAATGAAAACCAAAAAAACATAATAAACAAATAGTGTTGAGAAATGCTAATACGAGGGAAAAAAATATTTAAGAAATAATAATTTGAGGGGAAAAAATCTTGGGACAGATAACATGCTTATGTGCCCACAGATAACATGGGAAAGGTTATGTGCCCACATGCTTTTGTTGCACGATTGGTATTAGAGCAATGCTTTGGGAAACACTCAAAGAAGCCCATACACTAATGTGCCATCTTTACAATCAACCATCATTTTTACCTTTACCCATCATTTTTATTTCATGGGGTCCCACGTTTTACATGATAGTCATCCATTTCCCATCATACTAGCTAGCAACATTATTTTTCACTCATGTATGTACTTGGTGTTGGTGTTGTATATGTGACACTCAAATTACTTCAAAATGGGGGAAATTTTTTTACGAGTCAAAGTTCCATCTTTTTCCATTGGTTTTTTAAAATATGATGATTTGAATCATCATAAAATTAGCCAAAACTTTTAAGGAAAAAGTTCCAGGGAAAGTTTCTAATATATGGGTGGAAGTATAACTTCCAGCATAATTTTTACTAAATTTAGGACCAATTCCGAATGAATAAGCTAGGTAGTATAAGTGCAAGAGTATTTTTTAGGGGTAAATTATAGGTAGAATGAAAAATTTTAGGATAATTTTTTAAGGTTAGAAAATATTTTATAGTATTAAAATATATTATATTTCGTTTTATGTCAAAATCCTGATTTTAAAGGGGAGAAGAGAAATTTTGAATAATCCACTATTTTCAAAGAAAAAGAGAAATTTGGAATCATATTCATCTATTTTAGGGGACTTGTATTTATAAAAAAAAATTCATGGATTCTTTTTTATAAAAAAGTGTAGTTAAAATGCTAAATTTTAGGATTTTTTTAAAAGATGGTAAGATTTCTAGAGATAAAATATGTAGTATTATTCAAAAATTTCTCTTAATTTTAATTGGTTTAATTTTATAATTTAATTCTCCATTATTTATTTTTTTTACCCCATCCTCTTTCTCATTTTGACTTGAATTGTACTTTATTTTAACTTGTTTAATTTTATAAATCAATTCTCCATTATTTCTTCTTTTTTTCCCATCATTTTGACTTGAATTGTCCTTTATTTTAATTGGTTTAATTTTATAAATTAAATCTCTCTTGTTTCCTCCTTTACATCTCTACTCTAATATTAATTTTACCATCATTTATTCCTTTTCCTTTCTATTTTCACCTTGAATTTAAATATAAATAATAATTTTGTAGAGTTCCTCTTATTTCCATTGATTATCTCACCAATTTTTTCAATGGATTCTTGGTTTAATCACAATGACTATCCCATGGTTTTCACCATTTATATTTCACCCCACCACTAGTTTTCATTGTCATTTGAAGCTTTACTTGTTCCCAATAATGGGTAGAGAGTCCACCTAAAATGTTTTTATTTAGACGCTTATGAATATAATACAGTGTTTATTTTAAAAAATCTCATGTATCATTATGACTAAATATGAAAACATTAATTATGAAAAGAATGAAGTAAAATATAGCTAAAATGCTAAAATTCTACTAATTTTTTTGTTGTTTTTATCTAATGTAACTAGTATATTTCTCTTTGCATTATATCAAGATCTAATACTTAATTTATCATTTCATATACTATGGAAAACCCTAATTGTTGTATTATGTACTCCTTGGAGATTTGTTTTCCATGGCTCTTATTTTGTACCAGCTATTTAGGATGATAACTTTCTTTAGAGCCCATGTAACCCTTATTGTTCTTGGTTATGTTCATAAGCAATATTACAAATATGGAAATCAATCTTCCAATTACTTCAATAAATATAGATCTTAATTCAATGTTAAAGTATTGAAATTTTTTATTATGTTAAAGGATTATTGAATGTTCATTTTATTTTCATCTACTTAAGGATTAGATCAATGTATCTCAAAGGAAGGATGTTCATTTTATTTTCATCTACTCAAGGATTAGATCAATGTATCTCAAAGGAAGGACATTTCAAGCCAAAACTTGGAACTATGACAAGTGCACTTGAAATATATCATGAAAAGATTGTACATGATTTGCTAGTATGAATATGCTTGGCTATTTATATACACTATAACTTTTAGTATAAATAGAAATTTTAGGCTAGGACAAGATTTGTATTTACTTGCAACAAAATATTTCAATTATGAGAGTGAGTCTATCACAATTTTCCAACTCTAGGAAAGTCTTAATTAAATTTTCATTGATGAGAATTCAATACACCTAATTTACCTGATTTTGGCATTTTCAAGACTATGGTGTTGATTTATGGTTTAACTCTTGAAAATTTATCAACAACTTAGATCCATCTTAACTCTAGATTTATAAGCAAAGTGAAAATATCTTTCAAGTTTAAAAATTTAAAATAAATTTGTAGTTGAAGTGATTTGATCCCTCTCATCATAAGTTCCGAGATAAGATAGATTTAAACTAATTGTATTGAATTGATTTATTTGATGTATTGTTTATCATTATTATTATGTGTAATCTACTTCTTTTTATTACAACTTGTTATTTAAAAATAAAAATTAAGTTATTGTATTGAATTGATTTATGTCATAATATCAATGTAAACATAACTGCTATGCAACTGATCTAGATGAATATTGGTGGCCACCCACCTTTTCCAACTAGCTCAAAACAATTTTCTGACAATTTTGGCAATTTACTATTTTTAGCAGTTTTAACTTTCGGGGCCATTTTGAGGGCCTAAATGAATATTTTTCGAGATTGAGCTTCTAATTGATATCTGGAGACATTATTGAGCCCCCAAAATGAATCTCCTCGATGATACCTTTCCAACGGGCTATCACACGCCTAAAACGAATATTGTATGCAAAAGTTACGACCCCGGGAAGTTGATGTACTAACTTACCCAAACGGGGCCCACATGACTTTTGGCGCTTCATATCCTAGTGTTAGGTTTTTGGATGTCTAGGGGTTTAAAATTATTGTTTATTGTAAAAAGGCCTTTAGAGTCTCATTGTAATCTTCTTCTTGCGAATGCGCACAGCCGTCACATCTCTTCTCAGAGATAAGCCACCACCATTCCAGCAAACTTGTTTCCGCTGCATTTTACAGTTTCAGCTTATTTCGTTATTGAATAGAAAACCAGTTTTACTGTATCTCTGTTATTTTTGTGTTAAGAACCTGTTAATAATCTGTATTCATTTCGTTCTGCTCATAAAATCCTTATCAGTGGTATCAGAGCGCTCTGCTCCTTGTCCTCTTAATGCATGTCCCCAACGAGGTCGGTGTACAAAGAGTTGGGTCTTGAGCTTGTTTCTCTTGAGGATAGAATCTCTTGCACGCCCAAGCGAACTCTCATGGCAGGAGAAAATAAAGATGTCAGGAAAGGAGATCCTTTCAAACTATTGATTGAGGAAGCCCTCACGCAATAGAGGAACGAGATGATGGATAGTTTCGTGCAAATCCTTCGATGGCTACCAACAGGCAATGCATCTTCTTCGAATGGAGGTGCCACCCCCTTCAAGGTACAAATAAACTTTGATATTCCTATATTTGAAGGTCAGATAGACTCAAATGTTGTAGACAAGTGGTTGAATCTACTAGAAGGGTATTT
>JASDQU011376045.1:0-12006 GCA_032191745.1 Picea mariana
TCACATAGTGGTTGTAGATTTTGACCTTCGCAAGTTTGCGAGGTGAATGCTATGGGAGTTAGCGAAAGTAGAGCATATAGAAATTCTGAAGCCCAAATCTCTGAATCAAATCTCAGTTGTTGGTTAGTTTTTCCCTGCCAACCATTGAACTCCTTAGTGGTTTGGTACTCTGCCACTTCAGTGTTCGGGAGGAGCATCATGTTTGTTTGTAGGAACTTTTGAAGCCCAAGAGCTCTGAAGTCCTGAGTTCCGTGGGGACAATCACTCAACACGTGGTCATAGTCTTTGTTCAATTGGTAGGTGTGGTGCATGTGCAGGAACACTGAAAGAGGGGATGTTCCGCCAAGGTAAGGACTTATGGGCCTATGGGTTTTATTCTGAAGGCTCAACAAGGGCCTGTGAGTTGTTTTAAGCTCCCAAAATAATCAATCCTTAGATAGGGAGGTCAAGAGGCTCCAAGAAAGGGAGGGGGTATGCATCATACCTTCTAGTGGTTAAAATGTGTTTTGAAGGAACCTTCTCTGATACCAATTGATGGAATACTAAGAGGGGGGGTGAATCGGTATGAACACTTTTACCACTTTTAACCACAATATATAAACTTCAATTTTATTAGTAGTATATCATATATGTATCATCTATTATTGCATTCAATATATCATGAGAATATAAACATAAGTAGCATCACATCAACAACATGACATCAAATACACAATACACCAGAATTTACGTGGAAACCCAAATGGGAGAAAACCACATAATTCTTTCCTATATCTTGTCAAGAATACATTCATTGGAAGAACCAAATTCCCAATTCTCCATCTACAACTAGAAGGAGGCACCAAACTCCTATTTACAAGCCCCAAACTGAAGGAGGCTACAACTCCCTGATTTACTAGCTACAAATGGAAGGAGGCTCCAACCCCCTAGTTTGTAGGAACCAACCGGAAGGAAGCTCCAACTCCCTAAGTTCTCTAGCTCCAACCAAAAGGAGGCTACAACCCCCTAATTTATAGGCCCCAACCTAAAGGATGCTCCAACTCCCTAACTTCTCCAGAACCAACCAAAATGAGGCTACAACCCCCTTTCCTTTCCCCATCCTACCGCTCTGAAATATAAGTGTAGAACAAACTGTCACTACCACAATCACTACCACTTTCACTGTCACCAACCTGTCACTATCAACAAACTATCACCATTTTTTATACTAAAAATCAACAAAACCATATCTTCTCACATGGATACCAAAACCATCACCAAACCATGTACATCAACCATATACATTAATAATCAACCATGTACATAAACCTGTATCAACCATGCATCAATCATGCACCAACACCTACACCAAACCGTGCATCAACCATGCACCAAAACCTGTACCAAACCGTGCATCAACCATGCACCAAAACCTATACCAAATTTTGGATCAACTATGTACCAAAACCTATACCAAACCATGCATTAACCATGCACCAAAACCTATACCATACCATGTATCAACCATGTATCATATCATGCATCAACCATGTACCATATCAAGCATCAAACCTATACCATACCATCAACCATGTACCATGATATGTGCATCAACCATATACCATATCACTCATGATATGTCTCAATCATCCCATACACCATGTACAATAAGATATAAAAAATGAAGTGCCTCAACAAAGTACCAAAGAATGTACCAAGATCACCAACATATGCCTCTAAACATGTACCATATCATCAACCATATACCTCAAACAACATTCCAATCATCCATAGACCATGTACCTCAAACATGTGCCATATCACTCATGATATTCCTCAACTAATTACCATAACCATGTGCCAATATATCCAATATATGCACCAACAATTAGCCTCAACAAATACATCTCAACCAGCATGTACCATACATCCAAGAGGTACCTCAAGGAATATAACAAAACTCATAAATACATGTCTCAAGGATGTTCCACAATATCTACAATATGCAACCTCATATGACATATAATAACATACCTTTACATTTGTAACTAACCTAGTGCCTTGGATCCTCATACACAAACCTATAGATTTACCTCAGTTCTCAACAACCTCGCACTAGCATCTCTCCTCCACTTTTTCCTTGTCCTCGTGGGAAAAATAATTATTGTCTAGCAGGGCCTTGTGTGACGATCCCTGGACAAACTGTGGGGGTTCCTCGTGTGACACCCTCAAGTTGAACCACGAGGGCCTGCTTAATTAGGGTTGCATAAAAACCCTATATCTCTACAACTCTAAAACTTTCACTCTTCCTTCTCACTTTCTATGTTGCGTCATACTCAACCTCAAATATTCAATGAATTTGTGTATGTACTTATGAGAGACTCCTTGAGGTGTATTTATACTTTTTCCAAGTAACTTCTCTTCTTATTCTTAGGGATTCTTGAACTTTGTTGTTATAGCAACTTTACCCTTTCATTAATGACTTGTAACTAATGAGGGGTTTCTTAACCATTCTTTGGGGCTTCTAACTTCACAAGGCCATATCTCCCTAACCATGAGGAACTACATGGCATACCACCTACCATTGGAAATGACATGACGAGGAATATCCATCTATGAGTATGTTACCTGAAATTACACTATCCTTCATGTCATTATTTCTTAAACAAATTTGGGTATCACAACCACAACTTTGGGTTTCTTGTAGACTTTTTCAAATGCACTCATCACATCTATTTACATCAACCATTCTTGTTGACATCATTGACAACTAAATTACCATCAATATCAATCAAAACTCAAGGGTATGTTGAATGCTTTGAGGGTTGACATCAATGACAATCAATTGTTCAACAACTATAGCTCTAGGATGGAACAATATGCAAAGGTATCAAGTTATGTTCTACTCTGGGATTAAGGAGTTGCAAGGGCATGAGACTGGTTGTGATCCTAAGGATTAGTTACACTTCTTAGGATTTGTTTCTTGATAGTGTTCCTATTAGCCATGATAACAAGAATACCTAGGAGAATTTTGTTTCAACTTGTGTTTATTAAATGGTGGGAGGGAGTGTTGGAGAAAATGCACGTGAAGGGTAGTCTAGATGAGAGTTACGAAACAAATACTAAGTATTTCTCCATAAATATGATAAATTCAAGGAGGTGGAGGAACCAAGAGTTAAATTGGAGATGATGGAGTGGTAGAATATTCAAAACTAGAATTGCATAACAAAAGAATATTGCACAAGATAAAGGACCATATGAAAAAGTGAAGTTGTTAAACGGGAAAAAGATTGAAGATGTGAGAAGAATAAGAAATACAAGAAAATAAAGATACATGAAGAAAATTACATAAGGTTTCTACTAAGAAGGAAGATAGCCACTGAGATAAATGGCTATTAGAGATAGGTGGTAGTTGTAATGGAAGTTATCCATGACTATTATCTTGAGATGAAAGAGGCAGTGTGGGTCATGAGAGGATTCATGAGATGGAAGTTGTGATGGTGTTTATCCATGATTGTTATCTTGATATGAAAGCATAGTCACTATAAATGGGTGAGAGTGGCTGCAACAAAAATGTATTCATAAGGTTTTTTGAATTGGAGACTAGGATCATATGTTCTTAGGAACATGTTGGTAGCAGTGAGTGCATTTTTTTTGGATGGTTGATAGAGATTTTAGAATGGACCCGAATCTAAAACAAATGAGGATGAATAGAGTTGCTGAAAATTATAGTAGTGGAAAAAAAATAGAGGCACATGTGCTTGTGTCGAATGTAATGAAGGAAAGGAGGGAGTGAATATGGAAAAAAAAAATCCCCTTAATATGTTATTTTCTTGTTTGCAGAAAAAAAGAAATTTTTTGGTTGCATATAGAAGTGAATATACTTGGGTGAGAAGAATATGCAATAGGATACATTTTTAGGGATTACAAAAATTGCAAAATCATAGAGGTTTCATATGATGAAGATGTCAGAAGACAATGCCCAAGTAGAGATGATGTTTTGAAAGATAAGGGACCTACAAGGTAAAGCATAAGTGAATCTGTTGAGTTGAAGATGGATGGAATTATACTCTGGAAGATGATTTGATGAATATGTTGCTGATAGAAAAGGGGAGAAGATTTAACATCTCCTGCGAAATAACATACACTACAGAGAAATCTTATCAATATTGAAGGTTGTTGAGGACCGAGTGTTAAATTGTTGCATGAAGAAGACTTATCTTGAAGGTATGTCTCTGGTAATTTATCAACAATGTGAATAAGATGAAATAATTTTATATTGAGGTATTTTTCATGTGGTGTGGGTGAGTAAAGGAGTGTGATGTGTGAGCATGTGACTCCATGTTGCATGGATTCAATCATGAGTAGTTGGCTACATCAAAGGCACTTTTTACACCGCATAAAAAATGGTAGTGGGATGTCCTGGATGGGACGTGACTTGGATCGAGTTGTGCAGATGATGAATGGATAATGAGAACCTAACCAATTCTTGCGGTGATGAAGAAAGATATATAGAGAGGGTAGTAGTACCAGAAGGTGAATTTTGGTAGGATTGAGATGAAATTTCCGAATATCCATTATGAGAGTATTTTTTTGTTGTTGCAGATGGATGTGCATCAAGGGACAATAATGAGTTGAAATAAATAATGTGTAGTAGAAGAATATGTCTTGTAGATTGAAATGTATCGCATTGAGGACTGTAGAGTTGGGAATGCAACAATGATGGGAGTTGCATTGGGAAACTTTAGATGTGAATGGTTTACCTCATAAGCATGAGGGCATGCTTTGTTAAAAAAAAAGGGAGTTTCATTCAGGAGCATCATGGTCATCCTGGGGATGACCCAACAAAGGTAGTTGTAGTATGTGAAAGTTCTAATACAACAGTGATTGGTTTTCTAGGATATAAATGATGAGAGAATATGATAGGCCACAGGAAGTGATAACATTGTTGAAAATTGAAGCAATTATACTTATTATGACAGTGGAGCATGGGGGGGCGCTGGTATAAGATGTGGACATGTTTCTTTGAGTAACATGTTGCTACATAAGTAGTGGTGGGTGTTACGACTTAGGTGGAATCTAGACATGTTGAAGGGAGAGAACGTTTGTGTGTGGAAGCTATAAGGATGCATTGCAGATGAAGATTCATTGAGAAAAGGATGAACTAGAATATGGAAGATGAAATGACATGACGATTCCATTGGGGAAATTGAAGGTGAACATTTTTCAAGGGAAAAACAAATATAGCATCAACTAACTATAAAGGGAGCTGAGAGAGATTGCAGAATAGAAGAAATAGTGTGCAAGTAAAGGAGAGTGATATGGTTGAGGTTGACATGGCCTTGGGCCTAGAAACCTAGTGAATTGTGAGCTCATATACAACCATGGATCCAGTGTATTGTACTCTGTATGAAATGAATAAAAAGGGTTTGGGTTTTGAATGTTTAACCCTTTTATGTGTGTATGGATTGATTCATGTATATTGTTATTATGTTGTGTTATTGACATGAATAGATATAAGTTAAATGCCATTGTTCAATTGACTAAATCCTAGTGGAGAATAGTCTATTGTTATATTGTTGTGTAGGTGGGAATGGGTTAGTAGAAGACCATGCTTGAATTTTTATTACCTATAGGTGGGAACAAAAGGATTTGGAAAGGGCATGTGGTACTGATGATTATATGCATATGTGTGAGGACCCATGCATTTGTGAACTAACCCTCGATAATATATTTGAAGGGTACAATATCGTTGAGAGGGTTTAGTGTAAAATGCTATGGAGAATGAGTATTGTTGTTGAATATAATTATGATGTTAAAGAGTTATGTCTAAGCATCGAAGTGTGTGTCTTTGTTCCATGGATCTAAGAGGTATTCTCTCGATTTGTAGTAAAAGAAGAGTTGTAGCAAAAGGCATGTTGCAACAAAAGTCGAGTTGTAGAAAAATACATGTTGCAGTAGAAGGAAAGGCGCAACAAAAGGAGAGTTACAACATAAGGCGAGTTGCAATAGAAGGAAAGTTGTAGTAAAACGTGATTTGCAACAAAATGTGAATTGCAGAAGAAGATGAGTAGCAAGAAAAGGAGAATTGCAATAGAAGGTGAGTTGCAGCTAGAGGTGAGTTATAGAAAATTTTAAGCTACAACAATTGGGGTGAATTTGAATCTTAAGTAGAAGCAAGAGAATGTGGGGTGGATAGGCTAGTACAGATTGGTGTTCTGTAGTGTCCATTTTCTTGTACTACAGGGAAGAAGACATGGGTATGTGAGAGTAGATGTGTAACCCTAGGGGTTTTTTCATGATCTAGCTGAAAAATATGGGAGGTGTAACATTGAGGAAGAAGAGTTAGGGAATATTTGGTCCAAATTATGCACAACTTAATGAATTTTCCATTTCACATGTACTTTGATAGGTATGGGGTGTACTCCCACTACATCAATCATCCAATTTTCATTCAAATGATTTCCAATTGTTTGATGATTCTAGTGGTTTATTTCATGTTGAACATTTCCATTTATTCCAACTAATATAAACATTGATCACTATGTGATGTTAAGTATCAAGTTGTGTGGGTCGTAGGAAAGTGTGGTGATACATCAATAGAAGTTGCATATCTAAAAATGGTATCCTGTGTAGAGGTGAGTGAGGATGCCCATGCCATTATTTCTTGTCAATGTCGTGTTGTAGCCAACAAAGTGACAAATAATAATTTGTGTATGTTTTATGTTATAAAGTTGGAGGAGTCCCACCTCAAGTCTTCCTTCAATATAGAACTAGTGCTCACCAATCCAAATTACTTCAAATTCAAGTTCAGACATTGTAGTGGATACAAGTGTGGAGGTGAGTAATAATATCAATATACATTTTTACAATTCTTGAAGTTATATATTTAATCATATGTTATGGTTATAATATGCATATTATTTGGAATTATAGTCTACACACTACTTTGAAAAATGCTAGACCATGTTGCTACCATGTTTCTAAGTACATTGATGTACATACAAATTATGTGTGCTATGAGTATGTAAGATTAAAATCTCATTGCACATAAAGAATAATATATCATCATGGTCTTCTTTGATATTCCTAAGTGCCAAGCATTGATTGTATTTCTTGTATAAATTTGATGTGATTAAAAAATATTATTTGATAACTATATACCCCTCTTGCTAGTGTTAATTTCTATCATTTTGTTCTTGGAATTATAGTGGATGAAAATTTGTAATTCAATAGTTTAAAAATTTTATACTTCCATGTCCATGGAGGGATTGTCAATGAGTTATGGAATTTAGTTGAGTAGAGTGTATGAAAAAAAACATCAAAATAAATAAATGCATATTTTATATCCATAGAGAAGAGTTCCTCGATATGAAACTAAATAATATCTCGTACATAAAGTAAATAAGATAAAAAAAAAAGAACTACCAACATACACAAAGGAAAAAATTAGGTTTTTAATCAATTCTTGAGGATGAAATGGAACAAACAAATCCTTAAGAATGTTGTCTATAAGTAAAGTGTTTCCTAAAGTAAAATCGTAAGGAATTGTGTTGCATGCAAATGTGATCCAGATTATATTGAGAGCAACATGAAGAAATAAATATAACAAGTAAAGACACATATGTATTGCAAGAAACACAATAATACAGTTAAACTTGAATTCTATTAATGACTATATGGAATACAAAAGACTATAAAATGCAAAGCACACAAGCTAGCTAGAATGGTGGTAGCTTAGCTCTGTAGAGAGTGAGGTGTCAGCTACGATCATTCATGGGAAGTTGATTACAAAGAGGATGAAAAGGAATTTTAACAAAAAGAATCAATCCGAAAACTCTAAACATGCAAAACCATAACCCTATAATATGAAAATCCAAAAGGTTTGTGGGCCTCGATGTGGTTAGTTGATACATCAACTTCCTGAGGGTGAAACGTTTGCATACGATCTTTGTTTAGGGTTATCGGTACCCCTTCAGAAAGGTCTATATGAGGATTACACATTCCATTCAACATAGCATATGCATCTAACTATATGCTAGGAAATATCATGTTCGGGACCTAACCTCCCTAACCCCTCACGTAGGTAGAATAATATGTTTTCCATGTAATAAAAAATACTTTGATATTCGGAAATTGATCCATATCTCTTCCAAGCTTTGACCTGATCGCTGACTACTACTCCTCCAATGATCCTTCTAAGTTTCATTGTGCCATCTCTTCTGATCATTGAAATTCATTCGCTAACCCTCTTGATCTTCTATCTATGCATATCGTCCAACTGTTTGACATCAATCATTATATGCTAACTATTATACTGTTGATATCAATGAAAATTCATCATACCAACTTATCATCACATCAATGACATCAAATTTTGACATCAATGACAATACATCAATTACACTATGTCCAACAATATCCCCCTTTGTCATTGATGGGAACATACCAACTTCATTCACAATCTCCCCCTGTGATGATGCTTCTCTCTTCTGAAGTTATTCTCCCCCTTTGACATCAATGGAAAATGGTTGATTCCCTTATGATAAAGATTTGTTTATCTGTATACTTCTGACCAAAATTTAAAATCGGATAAATCCTCCTGAAATCATACTTTTCCTGTCATACTGAATGACTCCATCTGACTTTGACTGTTGTCTCTCATTGATTTGGTGCCAATTGATGCATTTTTTTTTTTTTGAGAGATTTAGGTTGGAAGAAGGATTACTCCCAATTTTTGCCTGAGATATTCAAATGCATCTCTGCTTAAGGGTTTTGTGAAAATATCTGCCACCTGTTCTTGTGTTGGAACATATTCCAATTTAATGTTCTTATTTTCAACCTGATCTCTTAGATAGTGATATTTTATGGGAATGTGTTTTGATTTTGAGTGTTGAACAAGGTTCTTGGAGAGACTTATCGCGCTTGTATTATCACATTGGATAGTAGTAGGTTCTTCAAATACTATTTTGATGTCTTGTAAGGCTTTTTTCATCCACTCCACTTGTTTGCAACATTTTGCTGCTGCAATATACTTAGCTTCAGTGCTAGACAGAGAAATTGAGGATTATTTCTTTCTTATCCAAGCTACCAATGATTCTCCCAAAAATAATGATCCTCCACTTGTACTTTTTCTGTCATCTACACTACCTTCCAAATCTACATCTGAATAGGATTTTAAAGTGAATGAATCCTTTCTAGGGTACCACAAACCAAGATTTATGGTTCATTTCAAATACCTAAAGATTCTTTTTATAGCTTGAACATGGATCTCCTTTGGTGTTACTTGGAATCTAGCCACCATCCCAACTTCTTTCTTGACATCAGGTCTGGAAGCTTTTACTTAGAGTAAACTCCCAATCATTGATCTGTAGTGTTTTGGATCTACAACTTTGGACTCTTCTCCCTTGCTTAGCTTTCATCCAACTGTCATAGGTGTACTAACAGGTTTTCAATCCTCTAACTGGAATCTCTTAAGCATATATTTAACATACTTATACTGATGTATAAAGACTCCTCTTCTGGACTGTATTATTTGTAGTCCAAGAAAGAAATTCAGTTCACCAAGAAAAAACATTTCAAATTCTTGTTACATATTCTTAGAAAAGTCCTTACTCATTTTTTCATCATCATTTCCAAATATGATATCATCAACATATACTTCCACAATAATCATGTTATTACCAACAATTTTCAATAAATATTGTTGTCTGTTGATCCTCTTTTGAGGCCTTGTTTTTGTAAATTAGAATCTAGCCTTTCATACCATGCTCTAGGTGCTTGTTTTAGCCCATAGAGTTCTTTCTTTAATTTATAGACATAGTCTCCTTTGTTAGTTAATTTGAATCCTTCTGGTTTCTCAATATAGAATTCCTCTTCTAAGTTTCCATTGAGAAATGCTGACTTGACATCCATTTGGTACACTTTAATTTTTTTGTAGCTGGAGAAACATAAGAACATCCTAATTGCCTCTAATATAGACACAGGTGCAAATGTTTCTTCATAGTATACTCCTTCAACCTAAGAATATCCTTTACATACCAATCTGGCTTTGTTCCTGATTATTTGCCCATTCTCATTCATTTTGTTTTTATACACCCATTTTGTTCCAATGACATTTTTATTTTTTGGTCTTGGAACTAGTTCCCAAGTTTGATTTTTTTCAATTGGTTAAATTCTTCATTCATAACATTGAACCAGTTCTCATCTATACATGCCTATTTGATTGAGTTGGGCTCAATATGTGACAAAAGTGCTATTTCTGTTTGATACAACAGTTGTCTTCTTGTGTGCACTCCATCACTCTTATTTCCAATAATCAGTTCTTTAGGATGATTATTTTGAGTCATTCTTGACGGTATCTTTGTGTCTCTTCTTGGGGATTATTCTCTTATCTATTATTCTTGAATATATTCTTCATCTTCACTAGTATCCATATCATCCTCTTCCCTTTATTCTTTATTCTCTTATACTTATTCTACTTGTGTACCAACTAACTCATCATCATCTTCATCTTCACTGTCAAGTATAGTCTCTTGATTTTTGATCCTTATCGTTTTTAGATCATCCACCTTGACATATGCACTCTCAGCAATCTTATGTAATCTAAGATTGTAGCATATGTATTCCTTTTTGGTAGAAGAATATCCAAAAAAGATACCTTCATTAGATCTAGCATCAAATTTTTCGAGATTCTCATCAAGCCTTTTGATGTAGCACTTACTTCCAAAGACCTTGAAGTATTTTACCGATGGAGCTCTTCCAAACCATAGTTCATAAGGGGTATTATTACTATTAATCCTGAGTTGGCCTCTGTTCAATATGTATAATTATATTCTCACAACTTCCCTCCAATATCCATCAGACAATTTTTCTTCATTAAGCATAGTCCTTGCAACCTCCTGAACTGTTATATTCCTTCTCTCAGCAATCCCATTTTGTTGAGGTGTCCTGGCAGCCGAGAATTGTCTTTTTATTCCATGGGTTTCACAGAAGAGATGAAACTCTTTTGAGGTGAACTCACCACCATTGTCTGATCTAAGACATTTGATTTTTGTCTCCTTTTCATTTTCAACAAGGGTTTTAAAGGCCTTGAATTTGTTAAGTGCTTCTAATTTTTCTTTGAGAAAACATATCCAGCCCATTCTAGTGAAATCATCAATGAGAAACATAAAGTAGGAATCTCCTTGCAAACTCTTGGTCCTTGTAGGTCCACATAGTTCAGTGTGAAAAAGATCTAAAGGTTTTGAGGTTGAGTATTATTTTCCTTTGAACCTTATTCTAGTTTGCTTCCCTAGTTGACAGTGTCTACACATAGTATTTGAGGGCTTTATGATCTTTGGAAAATTTCTTACTGCACCAAGATTGTTGACTTTTACTAGTTTGTCAAAGTTAATGTGCCCCAACCTTCTATGCCATAGCCAACGTTCATCTACTAAATTTAAATGACCTTCCTCATTCAATTTTTCATCTAGTATATATACATTTTCGAGAGTTCTAGGAGTAGTACCAACCAATTTTCCTATATCTTCTCTCCTAATATCACATTTATGGGAATCAAAGATAAAAAAGTGCCCTTGATCACAGGTTTGGCTGACACTTAATAGGCTAGGTTTCAGGTTTTCAACAAGAAGCACATTCTTGGATTTATCTTTTCAAAAAATCACAGTGCCTTTCCCAGGTATGTTACCTGAAGCATTGTCACCAAATGTAACTTTACCCTTTTGTTTCTTTAAGTTCAAAAACTTGTCCTTGTTTCCTGTCATATGTTTTGAGAACCCACTGTCAACATACCACCAGAGATATTCTTTATCTTGGGATTTTAAGGCAATAAGACATTCCTTCTTTGATGGTTTTTCCTTCCCTCATTCATTCACAATCTCCCCCTGTTATGATTCTTCTCTGCTCTGAAGTTATTTTCCCCCTTTGACATCAATGGGAAATGGTTGCTTCCCTTATGATAAATCTTTGTTTGTCTGTATACTTCTGACCATAATTTTAAATCGGATAACTCCTCCTACAATCATA